>SKCR01030415.1:0-31433 GCA_019454045.1 Zanthoxylum bungeanum | reverse complement strand
TTTTATTATATTTTAATCATTTAAACCAATTATTATTTGTTTCATTGAAAAGTTTCAACCAAAAGTTTGGAATAATTTCATTAATATGAATATGATAAAAAAACCCTTGTAGAGAAAGAAGAATATTAAATATAAAGATTTAGAGCAAATGATTTAAAATTTGATTATCAAGTTGTGTGTTCGAATTCATGAGATGTATTTTTTGTAAGAATTTGATACAGTCATAAATTTTATCTGCTTCACTTAAATCCGAGATCAAATAATTTGAAGATGAGGTTTCCGACATTTCGCCAAAAAAAAAAATTATACAATAGCAAATAAATTGAATTAAGATTTCGGTATAAATGAGATGGGATATTAGTATATAATATATATAACACCACATCATTTAAATGTGACAATTTATTTTCAGAGAAATAAAATATTGATCGAATCAAATAGAATTTTTCTGATATTTCAATTTATTTTCTTTTAAAAAAGTGACCAAATGTGGGCAAATAGAATTTCTACTCCCGTTATGAAACTCCCGCTATAAATATTATATAAGAAAGGTCATAGCATATATGCAGCGTTTTATGAAGAATCGGAATTATTTAAATGATTTACTATCAACAGGATCTCATGAATGGTGACATCCCCCAATTGTTTAAATGATTTAATATCAACAAAATAAAAAAAATAAAAAAATCCATGCATAAACTTCAGAGATACTGAAGAAGAGCACTTGATACGGGTTCAGAGAATTCTTTGAGTTATTACAATATTAATATAGAAGTATTCGAGTCAGTGAAATTATTATCATAGATTCTATACCATTATTGTAAGTTTTTGCATTATAGTGGATTCAAGTGGTAACCTATATCTGAAATGATTTTTTACTCTCGAGAGTTTTCCACTCCATCAACAAAATTATTGGTGTTGATTTATTTTATTACCGATCATATATTTACCTTATCTTATAATTGTATAGATTAAGGGTGCTTATTGATTCATATCATAAACGCTCTAAGTTTGACTTGTTTTAGATTAGAGTAGTTGTTTAATTCCGCACATGGTCAGAATTTTTGACAGATTTCGAATTTTCCATAATATTTTAATCATATTAAATAGTTAAAATATTTAATCAAAGTTGTATTAGGATTATTACGGTGAATTAATTAATGAGTTTTAATTCAATTAAAATTCCGATTTGGGTTTCAAATCCTAAAAAAAGAAGTTTAAGTTCTAAACTAACAACTAACTCAAATTTCATTATGATTATTTCCAAATTAAACTTTTAATGTAATAAGAATTCTAATTTTACTCAAAATTTAATTTTGTAAAATTTTACAACATATTATAATTTCAAAAATTATAGTTTGACCTCTGAATTTTTGGATATTTATAATAAAGCCCCAAAACTTTTAGAATTTTTATAAATTAGTCCCTGAAGTAGAAACATGCTTGTGACGTGACATGATGTTATACACATCACTACTCGACGAGTGCATCGCGATAGTTGGGATGCGCATCGCAATCCGGAAAAGGCAGTAGCCTCTCCACTTGATTTCCAAGTTCTGTCCGCTGTGGTTTTTCACAAAAAAAAAAAAAAACTCGACCTTTTCGAATTCCGATTAAGTTGAAATTTTACAGAGTTGTTAGTCCCTATTTGATGAATATTAAAAAGTGTACACTTAATAAAAGAGAAATTAATCATTTTATATTTATAATTTCCTTAATCCCATTAATTTAGCGCGTTTGTAAAATAATAATTAAATTTATGTTTTATATATTTTTTTGTGATTTTTATTTCGTATGTAGGTGAAATAATAATTTGGATGCATAACTAGAAAAAACGAACTTGACATTTGGATTTTGGAGGTCGAAAACTTGGAAGGACGTTCTGACAGTGTACAATTTCGGAAATTCTAACTTTGCGTAAGTTTCGTTTATTGGCCATAACTTTTTAATCCGACATCAGATTAAGGTGATTCAAGTTCCAGATGAAAGAAGACTCAAAGATCTACAATTTTGAAGTTCATAAATTTTCTAATTTTGAGGTTTTCAATGTCGAAATAGATGAATAAATCATGTGTATTGCATGTAATTTTAATTATTAGAAAATAAAAATAAAAAATAAAAAATAAATAAATGTCACAATTCACTTTAGGTGGATTGTGATAAATGTTTGCTACATGATCAACAAAAATTAAAAAAAAAGTCAAAAAAAGGAAAAAGAAAAAATAAATTAGTTAAAGTTTGTTGTTTGTATTTGATTTGAAAAGTTGTAATGAATAATTGAGAGATGAGAACTTCTACTATAAATAGAGGTGCTCACCTCTCATTTGCTTCATGCTTTCTTTCAAAGTTCTCTTGTAGAATTCGGGAGAGAGTATCTTATGTGTTTTATTTTTTTAAGCTTTTTTGTAATTTCTTTTTCTTTCAGTAATAAAATTATGAATGTTTTTCTTCAAATCATGAGTAGCTAATTTCATCATGCTGGGTAAGAATAAAGCTCTTAATATGAGAATATATATTAATATTATTTATATTATAATATATAAATTATAATCTGAATAAGTAATTTAAATCTGGATTAATTATTTACAAACTTTGCTACCGCCTATATGTCTAGTTTTATTTTTTTGACATAATTGAGTACTTAATTGGATTTGTTATAAATAAATATTATCACCGCATTTATGACTGGTTTTATATATTTTGGCATAATTAATTCCTGAAGTAAATTAACTGGGTAATAATAACAAATTGTATATTATAAAAAGTAAGACTTTTCTATATTTGAAATATTAAGAGTGGATCTTCTATTCCCATTATTTTAATTTATTATTGTAGTTCAATTTAAAATTTTCCACCACTTCAAACAAATTCAATATTTTTATTTCACTCGAATTGTTATTTTATTTTACTAAATTTATTCCATGTGGATCGACCATGGACTTACAGAGTTATTTTATTACTTCGACACTCTTATATTTGGGAGTAAAGAATCACTTTTTGAGCGTGTCACTATTTCTAATGTAAAAAAAAATTCAACCAGAAACAAAAATTTTATCTACATAAAATAATGGCCTAATGGAACAGTGCTCTATAGGATTCCTAATACATGTTTTTGATTTGTTTTCGTCAAAATGACATAACCCCAAAGCTACTGATACCGCTTTAAGGTTTTGGGATTAGCGCGGAAACATCCATATTATTGTAATTTTTTTTTTAAAAAAAAATCACTTTATGGATCGTGATTATGTCGTTATTGATGTAAATAAATATATTAATAAAATTAATCTCTGTTAATTTTTAAACATGCAAGCAGATAAATTTTATTTATTAACATGAATAATATTTAATAATAATAAAATATACCTGAGTGTCTTATTTTTTTCTTGAGTCTTTCTTGAATTTTCCCTTGTATAATGCACCAAGCATTGCGCCTCTAATTGGCACACACGAACTCATTTACGAACAAATTGCTCCCACTTTTAAGAACTAAGAAACTCATTTTCTTTCTTGGATGTTGAAATATTGGATCAGGGATCAAAGAAACAACTTTCTCTGAAATAATCTTGGAACAAACTTAGAACAATCGAGAGAGAAGCCAAAAATTTGGCCAATGAGAGTTGTGTTTCCCTTGGCTGAATTTCCCATCTATTTATAGATAGGGAATGCTTTGTCTATATCTTAATACAATAAGGACACTCCAAGATCTCTCTGAATCAGATTTGGTCTCTTTGAAATTTTTTTCCCCAATAATAATTTGGAAATCTTAACTAAATAAGAATTTCTTATTAAATAAAACTTCCATATTTAATATACATTAGGACTCTTAATTAATTTGTGTCCTAACCCACTAAATTAAGGCCTAATAAATTAAATATAATTTTAGCCCAATAATTAATTAACTATTAATTAATTAACTTAGTTTACTTAATATTAATTAACAATTAATGAAAATTACATTCGATTTAATTTAATTTATTTAATATAAATATCAAATATTTATTTAAATAATTAATTTTAATTTATATTCGAATTGATTAATCAAATTAATATTTCTAAAATATCTCGATTATTCTAATCCAGTTAGGAAATCTTATTTTACCAAAATAATCATTAATTAACTTTTAATAAACCTCCTAAAATTTATAACACATACGAGAACTATATTTGTGTGACCGTCCTAAGTTCATTATCGAGCAATAGTGGAATAATATTAACTCTTTAACATTTCATATTTATGATATTTTACATACCATGGGTAATCGCCTAACAGTAAGTTATGGCCTCTGGTCAATGAATGAAGTGGGAAAATATATGAACCTGTTAGAATACACTTCAAACATGTCATCTTATTCATTCTGATATTTATGTCTCTTATCGAGTCTGTGATCATGGTAATGTCAAATCTTTTTACTCGACATATCTTTAAAACTCGATCTTATGGATTTGACATCTCTAAGACATCGATTGCTTTGGCCAAAGACTTCTATCCATAAATTTGAGTTTCCTTCAAACATCTTCAGCTTTTTATTATCAAAGCTATCAGATCCCTTCTTGAAGCACATGTGATTTCGTACGTTAATCATTTAAAGCCATCCAGCATTTATTCAAAATACCTGAATAGTCGAATGATGATATACTAGTGAACCATGAGTATCATCATACAAGTCAACATGTGATCTTATATCAGAGGATATAATGATACTGATGTACTATTACGAAGAGCAATTACCTTAGATAATATTATGATCTTACGCTTCTGTGGTCGAGTTCGACATTTCATTCTAGTGATGAAAACATCTATTGTTTATTTTCTTATGATAAAAGACTCATCATCCATTCCATTAACATCAAATATCAATATAGACGACACACAATAATATTGATCGAGTGATATATTATTGTCTCGTACAATAATCACATATTATCAAGGACTTAACACTATAAAAATTAAGGTATTTAGCGTCAAAAAATATTGACGCTAAAAGGAACCATATTGACGCTAAATGATATTAGAGTCGAAAATTTTCGACGCTAAAACGTGGACGAGAAAGACAATTAGCGTCAAAATAAAAAATTTTGACACTAAAGTACAATATTTTGTGTAAAAAAATTCAATGATAAATTATAAATTTCAACGCTAAAGCACGTATTTGGCGAGGAATATTTTCGATGCCAAATAATTTTGTAATTAATAAAAAACTTATTTATTTTTTATTTAGCGTCAAAATTTATTACCTTTAGCGTTGAATATTTCGACGCTAAAGGTGATATAATATTAAAATATATATATTATTTTATTACTTTTAGCGTCAGAATATTTCGACGTTAAATAGTATACAAAAATTATTATTACAAATTGACTTTACAAATTAATTTCAAACTAATTTATTATAAAAGTAATTAAATTTTAAAAAAATATAATTAGAGCATTATTACAAATTTGTTATAAAAATTTATAACAGTGATATCTTTATTGATATAAAAATAAAATTACAAAATTTATCACAATAAAAAAACATAAAATGATAAATAAAATGATAAAATATAATTTCTATATATTTTCTCCATCTTCACTTTCATTTTTCATTTTCTTCACTATATTCATTTTCACCATTTCTTCATATTCAAATTCCCGTACAAAAAATAAAATAAAATATTGGATGTAAATATAAATGTAAAAAATCAAACAAAACACTTAAGGAAAAAAGAATTTAGAGGGGAAATAAGAGTATGAGAGAAAGAAAGTGAGAATATGATAAATGAAAGAGCAAATGAATTTATAGGAAAAAAACCTTTAGCGATGAAATAAGATTTCGTCGCTAAAGGTCATCAAATAGCGGAAATTATTTCCGCCAAAATTTTAATCTTTAGCGTCAAAAATTCTTCGCTAAATGTCAAAAATTTAAATATAATTTATTAGGCGATAAATTCAAAATTTAGAATATGGGAATTCGAAAATTTTAAATTTAACTTTTACTGGCGAAATTTAAATTCGACGCTAAATGGTTCACCCTTTAGTGTCCAACAACTATTTCGACACTAAAAGTGCAACATTTAACTTCAAATCTAATTTCGACACTAAAGGGTACCTTTTAGCATCGAAATTTAAATTCGACACTAAATGGTTTATTAACGTTGAAAAAATTTCGACGCTAAAAGTCCATTTTTGTAGTGTAATTTACGACTTATAAATATCAATAAATATAATCACAAACATATTTTGGACTAACGATATTCATCTGTCATAAAGTCTCGAGACATACACATAAAATTTGGATGCAATGATATGTAGAAAAATAAATATCTTTTATTGATGGTGGTTTTCAGCTCCCAAGAAGTCAAAATCCCTAGGGAGGGTAGAATGAAGATTGCAGTTAACAGATAAAGGCCGAAGGACATTGTGAAGAAAAGAGGTCGGCAGAGGGGCCCGAACCTGATGTATACATTGGGACACCGAGGTGGTCATGTACGAGATGGCCAGGTCCGACAGCACTAAGATGTTTGTGAAGACTTACCCAATGTGGTTGGTCAGCCTCGACATCAGACTCTCGGGACAACCTCAGCATCAGACTCTCAGGGCAGCCTTGGCACCAGACTCTCGAGACAGCCTGCTAGCCTCGATATCGAACTCGACATTCAGATGCTTATGTCAGCCTCTGGAGTTAGGATCAACTCAGCAGATCAAACTCGATCGAGGAAATCAGACCAAACACCTAGAGTCTCGGTACACCGACCCGATCTGTTAGTGGACACAATGAAAGATGTTACATGTCCTGACACACTGACCTAGTTACCTAGGTCGGGGATGCTAAACCTTATACATATGTATGAATGACGTAAGCCCTACATGAAATCTAGAGCTGTCAGACGGTTAGATTAGCGTAACATATGAGTAATGAGCGATAATGACAAGGAAATGTGGCTAACGTCATAAGCTATTGTAATAGTAGAATTTTGTTAGGGTTGGTGCTCAGAGTGCCAATCCGAATCATATTTATGTCTGATTCATGAATACGAACAATCACTTTTTCCATAATATTACTTGCTTAATGGTTGCACCTCTTGTTTTTATATACGAATTCGATCTAATTACGATTAGATTGAAACTAAATCTGATTTAGTGATATATATATATATATATTAGACAAAGACCTCATGATTTACAATGTAGTGCTCAGTTATAACGTAGTGCACATTTACAACGTAGTTTGTAATTGACATTGGGAAGTGTCACTATAAGTTGTATATTCTCAAATAAATTTCCTAGTCAAGATTTACTAACACGGGTCGGTTAGTTAAATTCGCTGAGACCAGTGCATGTCGTATATCGTGACTTGGTCTGATGGTTTATCTCAATGAACCATGAGTCTCGGGAGACTCGTATAGACGTGTAGGTATTTATTTGATAAAAATTGAGCGACTCATGGAAGATTTCCTAATATATGGTACACCAACGTCAATAAGAATATTCTCGAGTCGAATAGCATATTGGTCTTTCGACTTGAGATACCACTGTGGATATACGAGACATACTCCACTTTGATGGCAGTCACTTCACCGATCTATTTAGATCAAACCTCCGCATGCTCTTTGGGTGTGGACTGATGCTCATGATATCCTGTAAGTATCATATATGTATCTTGAGACATCCTCCACACTTTGAACGTGTTTGCGATATAGTAAACCATGGCTGTGGCATACTTCGGAAACGAGTTCCGAGTGTTATTTAGAGATCATAAATTTGAAAGTCGACTATATTATACCTTAGGGATTTGACTTTCCTATCTATATCCCCGGTATAATATTGATAGCCTGTGACAGAGAGATTATACATATGCAATGACCTCGACTTGCATAGTTTAGAGAGATTATATGTGGTCGCCATAATTCATGAGTGAGTGAATTATGGACACGAAATTGGATTCTGTGATGGACAAACCTAAACTTAGAGAGTCCCACAATGTGAAGTGTACTTGTTGAGCACTTGCATAATGGTTTATGAATAATACAGATTATTCATAATACTTTTTCAGATTAAATAAGTTAATTCGAATCGTTTAACCATTAAACGAAAAATACACCCATTAAGGGATTTTGGTCAATTAATAATTAATATGTATTTATATTTGATACAAAATTTGAATTGATATATATTAATTAATTGTCAAATGAGATTTTGACACATGTCATTAATATTTATTTATTATTTAGTGTAAATAAAAATACATATATATTAATAATTATATTAATTACTTATTTAGTTATTTAAATGTTAAATATATAGATAATTACATAATATCAATATTACATAATTGTTATGTAATATGTTTAATTAATATTGGTTACTAATAATATTAAACTTTAAGGTTAAAGTATTTAATTTGAATTTGTCTACTTTAGCTTTATATTTAATTATATTAATATCCATTTGTAATAATTATTATAACATATGTTTATTTATTATTGGTAAAAAATTACATGATTTTTTAAGCTTGAAGTGTACAAATTAAACAAGTAACCTTAGGCTTTAATTAAATGAACCAAACTGACCATAATGCTCCTCCAAATTCGGCCAAGCTATATATAAAATGGAGATGTTTTTTCTTTTGTTTGCTTATGTTAACCGTAGCCTCCAAATATCATAAAATCTCTCCAAGTATTTTAGAAAAGAAAATTCCTACAAAAACAAAAGCTAAATGAGCTTAAGGAAGATTAAGGTAATCTTTTGTTTTCTTTAGTTTAGAAAAATTATTTATTGTTCTTGCTTGAATTTTATGTTGTAGAAATTCTGACAAAAGTTGTAGAAATTCTTTATACTCTAAAGTTTGGGGCTTTTTGATTTGGAGGATGGATTTGAAGGTTAGATGCATTTGTGAAGTTAGATTGAATAATATTAGTGTAATATTAGTTCAATTTTACCATTTGATGATTTGTTGCCATTCTAGAGTGTTATGACCACTCTTGTAACTCCTAGAATTATTCTTGAGTTCTTCATTGGTGGCTTGTTTGTTTGGTGTAAATATTAATATGATTAATATTGAAAAAAAAATGGATTTAAAACATGAAAAATAATATTTTTGGTACCAGATCAGATTTGGAAATTCTAAAATTTTGGTGATGAAAAATATGTTATTTAAATGTATTGGATGTGTATTGGGCTTTGGAATAATTCCGAAAATTGTTTCGGATTGAAAATATGCGAAAACGGTGAAAAAACGGCGTTACCAGATGAGTTTTGGGCTTACTGGGTGTCCGCTGTCCAACCAGTGAATTGGTCATTGTTTGGGCAGCCTATAAACTGCCCAAGTATTATTGGGAATGACCTAGGCAGCCCCCGTGTGTATTGGTTGGACGGTTCAGATAAAAATGTGTTTTATGCTATTTTGCGGAAAAATATTTTCGTAAAAGTTTCATGGTGTTTCTAAATTATTTATGTCATTATTTGATATCGAATAAATATATTTAGGTGAAATATGAATGAATTATTCATATGAGATATTGAATAATTTATTCGATAAGTTTAAAAAAATTTAAGTTACGATTTCGCCCGAACCGCGCTCTTCTGTTGCGTCTTAAGAAAACCCGGATTTTTTCATAGTGTATAAAAGTTGAGAATTCATTGTAAATAGTTCCCTCTTTGGGTTAGTTAATTTGTTTCTTCACTTATAAAAGAAAGCAAAAAGCTTAATATAAGTGAGAGCTAATAAGAGGTCGATCATGCGTGTAAACAAGAGATAAGGAGGTCGGTATGACCCGAGGTCCTAATAAAAACATCATTTCCTTTGTGCCCATGGATGTAGGTTGGATCCATTCCGCTGAACCACGTTAAACCTTCTGTTTTATCAGTGTATTTTCTCATATTTTGTTGAGTTTTCATTTTGTCCCCGAACCAAATAAATTCACAGTTGATGGAAATTGTTTAAGGAGTAGTTTTTCCCGAATTACCCCTGGAATGAAAATCGGCCATCAACAGTTGGCGCCATCCGTATGGACAGTACGAAAAGCAACAAGCGTGTTAAGACGATGGCAGGAGATATGAACTATAGATCTTCAGAGGACACGGTGGCGAGGTGAATGGAGAGAATATAGGAAAACATGGCGATAGAAAGGGAGGGAACTCGAGCCTTCATACAAGCCATGATTGAGAATTGAAAAGTTGGAAGAAAAAGCGTCGGGAGATCAGACGAAGGCAGAGCCTAGTCGAAGGAGGAATGATATCGCCAGTAGTAAGAGCCTGACAGCGGCAGAAAATGAGCAAATGACTAAGAAAAGAAAGAGACCATAACCTACCCAGTAGGAACTCAAAATTATAGGGGACGCTGCGTATATTGCCATGAACAGACCCATGACCCAGATAGTTTGGGAAGTCCAGGATAAATGTCTACTAGCTGAGCTCGACCCGAGGAAGTTTCCAAATGAGAAGAGAATCAACATGAATTATTGTATGCACCATAATGCAAAGAGGACACACCACAGAGCGATGCAAGGACCTGCTGGAGCAGATTGAGGACCTAGTGAGGAATGGCTACCTCAATGAGTATGTTGATCATGAGGTCATGAGGATGAGGCAACACTAGTAGCAATATCACAAGGTCGGGTACCTATTGTAGGAAACAACTTTCCTTAGCGCGACGGAAGTTGCTTGTGGTGGCACCAGGTCTAGTATGGATCTTCAAAATTTTCTTTGCCTTCTCTCTTTTTGTTGTAGTAGCCAAGATCAATCATTTGGTGTCCAACACTCGATCTTCCGAACTATGACTCGAAACCAACAAACCGAAGTGTGGGCTTCACTCACAAAGATTAAACCTCTAAACTATTTAGAGATTTAAGATGTCACAATGGTGTTTGGCTTTAGGAATTTCACAACACTTGTGAATGCTAGAACTCTCTCTATTTTCTCTCAAATCTTTTCTCACAACAACAATTGTGTGAATGAATGCAAAGTGTTAACCTTAGGAAGTGAGATAAATGATAGAGATTATATTCTCTTACACAAGCCAACTAACCTTGTCATTAAGCATTTAATGCTTTCTTGCAATGGCCAACACAAAAATGTGAATGCCATACCAAAGCATAAAAAATGTTAAGCTAAAGACAATGGCTTTGTCATTAAGCATTCAGTGCTTTCTTTCAATGGCAAACACATAATGTGGAAGCCATACCAAAGCATAAAATGCATTAGCTAATGACAAAACTATTAGGTGTATCAAAACCACGTAATAGACATAATTGATTGGATGACATGGTAAGCCATATGACTTTGTCTCCAATGGTAAATAAAAATCAATATATTAATGATGATTATTTACCTTCAATTATATTGTAATTATCTCATAATTATTATAACTTGATTATCTCATAATTAGACTTGATTATCTCATAATCAAAGAATTCTAGAAAATATTAAGTTAAACTAATTTAACATAGTTTTCATTTGTGACAATAAATATTATTAATCTTATTAATAATATAAATATATATAATGTGAGCATATAATTAGACAATCTAATTATATTAGGTTTGCTACAGTTAATCGAGCTAGCACGGGGACCAAATGGACCTACGGTTCCGAGCTCCAATAATTCCGAAATATTAATTAAACTTTTTAATCAAATATTACGAATTATTAACTCCGCGTTATTCCACTAAAAACTTGAAGTTGAACTCCCGTTACCGTAGATGGATTAAATAAACCAAATTTTCGGTGTCCATCGATATAGTCATTACATATGGATATAGCTCTTCACGAATATCTCATAAATAGAGCCGAGTCATAAGTCGTTAAACCCCTCTAAATATTTTGTCTCTTAAGCACCATTGATTCTATAATGAACAATTAATTCATAACAATTATGAATATAAAATACTTTCTATTCGTAATAGAAAAGTTGAGTGCTCAAATTGTTCAAGTCCCGAATCAACTCTTAAAAGAGATATTCATCTGCTTCTCGTAAGAAGGAGTGAATTCCATATCTTTGTAAAACGTTCACAGCTACATACCAAATCATATCCCCAAAATACGTAGTTATTGGCTGGGAATGCAACATCAACCTCACCATAGTAAATCAAAGGACATAACATGTCATGCAGGAGTTCGTAGTACACTCAGGATTAAGATCGAATCCATATATGACCATCTATTAGATAAAATGAATTTCTTCGGTTAACGGATATTAAAAGAAATTTGTATTTATCTGAGTCCAGTCCTATATGATCTTATCATACAAGGTGCCTCCATTCCCATGTCACTACATGAGCGATCCCAGATCAAGATCATCATACAAGTATAGAATGGACCGCAGCTATAGATAAACCACAAACAAAGTACCCTCATTGTTCGCTCTCTATGGACTATTTAGATTACTAACTTTAGACTTAAATCCTCTTATGCATCAAACATACACTAAGTCTAAAGGTACAAGAGTAATCAAGGTAAACAAGACAATTGGACAATATGCGATATAAATCAAACAACTTTGATAAAATGAATAATGCATTTATTATTATTACAAAAAATCAATTATGTTTACAATACATGAAGCTCTATGACATAAATCCCAACAATCTCCCACAATGAGACATGTCATGTAATCCTAAACCATTTAGGTGACCTTCAAATACTTTAGCCGATAAGTTCTTTGTAAACGGATCAGCCAGGTTGTCTGCGGATGGAATCTGCGTGACAACGACATCTACTCTCTGCACTATTTCTCTGATGAGGTGATATTTCCTCTCAATATGCTTACCACTTTTGTGGCTTCTCGGTTATTTGGAGTTCGCCACTGCACCACTATTATCGCAATAAAGTGTGAGTGGTTTATCCATATCTGGAACAACTTCCAGATCTGCCAAGAACTTACGGAGCCAGACTGCTTCCTTAGCTGCTTCACAAGCTGCTACATATTCGGCCTCCATGGTGGAGTCAGCAATACAAGATTGCTTAATGCTCCTCCATACTATAGCCCAACCACCTAGGGTGAACACTGATCCAGATGTTGATTTCCTAGAATCGACATCCGTCTAAAAATCAGAGTCAGTATATCCTCTCAGAATCATATCCTGACTTGTATATATAAGCATATAATTTCCCGTTCTCCGAAGATACTTGAGAATATGTTTCACCGCTACCCAATGATCTAATCTGGGTTGGATTGAAACCTACTGACTACTCCACTGCAAACAGAAGATTCCGGTCTCGTGCATAACATAGCATACATAAGACTTCCAACTGCTGAAGCATATGGTATATATCTCATCTCCTCAACTGCTTGAGGTGTCTTAGGAGACTGTCCTTAGACAAATGAATTTCATGCCTGAAAGGTAAATTACATTTCTTGGAATTCTACATACCAAATCGCACAAGAATCTTGTCGATATAGGTTGCTTGAGACATTACTAACAATCGTTTCTTGCGATCCTGAATGATCTGGATCCCAAGTACATAACTTGCCTATCCTAAATATTTCATTTGGAATTGGTTAGCTAGCCAGATTTTCATGTCCGATAATATCTTTACATCATTCCCAATGAGTAAAATACCATCAACGTATAACACAAGGAAAATCACATTCCCATCAATGATGCGCTTGTAGACACAAGGCTCATCGATGTTCTGCTCAAAGTTATAAGACTTGATCGTAGTATCAAACCTTATGTTCCAAGATCTAGATGCTTGCTTAAGTCCATAAATGGACCTTTGCAACTTGCAAACTTTTTGCTCTTGACCTTGGGTAATGAACCCCCTCTGGTTGTACCATATAGATACTCTCATCAAGATTACCATTCAAGAATTCAGTATTGACATCCATTTGCCAAATCTCATAGTCATAATATGTGGCAATGGAAATAAGAATCCTGATGGATTTAAGCATGACTACTGGCGAGAAAGTTTCTTCATAGTCAACTCCTTCTTTTTGGGTATAACCCTTTGCCACTAGCTTAGCCTTGAAAGTCTGTACTTTCCCATCTATTCCTCTTTTTCTCTTATAGATCCACTTGCGACCTATGGGTTTTACTCCATTAGGTTGGTCTACAAGTTCCCAGACTGAGTTAGAGTACATAGACTTCATCTCGAGGTTCATGGCTTTGAGCCATTCCTCTTTATCAGTATCTTCCATTACACTATAATAGGTCAATGGATCATCTATATCATCACAAGATGCAACAACTTGCACCTCACCATTTCCTAGATAGCGTTCAGGTTGTCTTACAACCCTCACACTACGTCTAGATGGTATGATATCCTGATAAACTTGCATATGCTTTTAGATGTAGAAGGTGTTATGTCTTTGTCAACATTTGACAATGGTGTACTGGTCGTACCAGTAAGTAACTCCTCAAGTAACACTTTACTTCGAGGTTTGAACTCTCTCATATAGTCCTCCTTAAGAAATGTAGCATTTGTCAACACAAATACTTTATTATCTTCCGGACTATAAAAGAATCCACCCCTAGTTTACTTAGAATAGCCTACAAACATGCACATCTGTGAACGTGGTTCCAACTTAATAGTCTTGTTCTTTAGCACATGTGCCGGACACCCCCATATGCGAAAATATCGCAAACTAGCTTTACGACCATTCCACAACTCTAAGGGAGTCTTAGAAACAGACTTAGAAAGAACTACATTCAGGATATACATTGCAGTTTGCAATGCATACCCCCAGAATGAACTAGGTAGAGTGCTATAACTAAACATTGATCCTATCATGTCTAGTAGGGTTCGATTTCTCATTTCTGCAACACCATTTTGTTATGGTATTCCATGTGCTGTGAGTTGTGAAACAATTCCATGCTCAACTAAGAATTCATCGAAATCTCTATCAAGGTATTCTCCTCCACGATCTGATCGTAGAATTTTGATGCTTTTACCTAACTGGTTCTCAACCTCAGCACGATACTCTTTGAACTTTTCAAATGTATCTGACTTGTGCTGCATTAGGTAAACATACCCATATCTGGAATAATCGTCAATGAAAGTGACGAAGTATTCAAAACCACATTGGGCTTTTACATTCATCGGTCCGCAAACATCCGAATGTATTAGCTCAAAAGTTTCTTTGGCTCTTATCCTTTCCAGTAAAAGGTCTCTTGGTCATTTTGCCTTCTAGACAGGATTCGCAGACAGGTAAAGTATCAAGTTTTAACTGATTTAAAACTCCGTTCTTAATTAGTCTATCTATCCGGTCAAGGTAATGTGACCAAGTCTAAGGTGCCATAAATAGGTATCATCATGAGAAATCTTTTGTCGTTTAGTGTTAGATCTTTCAATCTTAAACATTTCAGTATTAAACAGTGATTCATGCATTAATGGCCTTAATACATATAGATTATTTTCGGAGTTTCCCGTGCATATATTTAATCCATTTCTACTAATAATAATTGACTTATTATTAAACGAAACAGAAAAATCACATTCCATAAGTTTTGTTACAGAAATCAAATTCCTGCGAAAACCAGAAATATATAGCACATTATTCAAACATAAATAAATTTTATTAAAATTCAAATTTGAAACTCCCACTGCTCTTGCTGAAACAGCATCCCCTGTCCCAACTCTCATGGTAAAGCTACCTTCAGTAAGGTCCCTTCATGAGTCAAGTAGCTGCAAAGAACAACAAACATGGTTAGTGGCACCAGAATCAACAATCCATATGGATTCATCATCCTCCACCAAAAGAGACTCAATGACAAGTAAACCATATTTACCTGTATTCTTCTTCTATTTAAGCTCTGCAAGGTATTTTGGAAAATTCCTTTTCCAATGCCCTTGTTGTTCACAATGGAAATATTTTCCTTTGGCATTGGTTCCTTTGGAGCTTTTATTGTTCTTCTTTTTCATTGGTTTTGCCTTTGCCTTCCAATTGCCTTTCTTCTTCTTCTTTGCAGATTTAAAAGATTCGGCAACATTTGCCACGGTATTGGGCCTACGAGGACCGTTCATAACGGACTCGTAATTGGTGAGCTCATTCAGCAGTTCAATTAATGTGAAAGTCAACTTGTTCATAGAATAGTTGCTCTTAAACTGCAGGAAACTCTTCGGAAGGGTTTCCATGATCATTGTCACCTGGCTTTTCACATTAATACGTGCACCATAGGTTTCAGCCATATTAAGATGAGCCATCATCCTTAACACATAGTCTCAGACTGATGTGCCTCCTTCATTCTAGCGGTCAATACAGAGGCAATTACCTTATGTTGTTGTCGGTCTGAAGGTTGCCCAAACATGTTCTGTAATGACTGCATAATCATTGATGCTGTCGCCATAGGCTCATGCTGTGCAGCAAGAACCTCAGACATGGATGCTATCAAATAGCTATGGGCTTTCTCATCAGCTTTAATCCAATTATTATAGGCATTACGTGCAACTCTGCCAGCATTAGGTGCTGGCTCATGAGGACATTCCTCCATTAGGAAAAATTTAAGGTCTTCACATACCAAGATAACATTCATGTCACTTTTCCATTTAACATAATTATCCCCGGTTAATTTTTCTTGTTGTTTGATAATGGAGATTATTGCAGATGCTAGATGCCATGGATGAAAAAATAATAACGCACATTCAATATTCATTCGTCGCATATTAAAATTTTCAAACATTTAGGCATAAAATTAAACATGATGCATGATCAATGTATAATGAATCAGAAACCTAAAAGAATTACTATGCCACAATTATCTATCATCCTACAAATAAGTGATGCCGTAGGGTAGGTCAAGTATTCGCATGATAGATTGAGACATTCTCAATTGATTAATATATCTGAAATAACTCTTATTCCTATATTAATCAACTACTGTTATTTTGATCAAGGAAGCTTTGATTAACAACTTAATCATTCATTTGTGAGTTTGACCCATTATTTCGGAACCCTTGGACTTAACTAGTGAAGTGTCACCGTAGGGTAGGTCAAATTACCAGATACATTTAGAGTCTCTATCCTTTCGGAAACCAAACCTGATATTGACCCAAAAAGGACACCATCCGTAGGGGGACGAAAGCAAAGCCGTCTCGAGGCGCCTATTGAATCTCACGTTTCTGGATAACAATGGAGATCGCGGGATATATTGTGGTATACCCCTCTCTCACTCACTATTAAAAATAGTAAGGTTTATATCACAATATTAACGAATCTTAATCTTATTAATTCGTTAACATGCATCTTATATTCTAATTTAACTTTTAAACTTACATAAAATCATATTTTATGACTTGAAATCATGCATGTCTACATGTTATGACATGTGAAAATGCAAGAGTAGGCACCATAGGCTATATGACATGTTAATAAACAATTTAAAACACATATATATGCCCAGGTCTGGGCTGAAAAAGTTCGTGCAGCGTTCTTTGGGCGTTCGAACTTTTCTAGGCAGTAGCCAAATGTTTGAGTTGCGTTTGACTAGCGTTCGAACGCTATCGGTCAGGTGTTCGAACACTAGAACTTCATTTACTCCGTTCCGGAGCTTCCGGACTCCGTTTTGGTCCCTGTTTTTCTCTACGGACTCGTAACAGAATGAGGTTTCACATAAATACATAAATTGCGTTAACCAAACTCTTTTTTTTTTAAATACTAATCTAATTAGTACAATAAATCCAAGACATCCATTGGTCTTCAAATCTTGATACGTGGTATGTTGTTGAGTTCTTCGCGGAATAGGTTCGTAATGAGTCCTTCGCGGTATCAGCTCTTCCAAGTTACAAGTTGAGTTACAAAATGAACTTATTACAAAGGAAATAAACTTACACCACTTGAAAGAATATGACCTTATGGTCTTACATTTCCAATAATGAAAATAAGAGCCGGAAAAATTAACGATCAACGCAATACATTCATCACATGAATCAAAGTAAACATTCATCACATGAACATTAAAAACTATTCATCTCATGAATCTAATTGTGCCTTCTCATCACAACATGCATATTAATAACTTATATCTAATATAAATTATTAAAACTTAAACTTAAAATGAGAAAGGGTTAAAAAAACTTTTCAACCTTAAGCTCTTGATGCCAATTGTAGGAAACGGCTTTCCTTAGCGCGACAGAAGTTGATTGTGGTGGCACCGGGTATATAGTATGGATCTTCAAAATTTTCTTTGCATTCTCCCTTTGTTGTAGTAGCCAAGATCAATCCTTTGGTGTCCAACACTTGGATCAACCACTCGATCTTCCGAACTATGACTCGAAACCAACAAACCGAAGTGTGGGCTTCACTCACAAAGATTAAACCTCTAAACTATTTAGAGATTTAAGATGTCACAATGGTGTTTGGCTTTAGGAATTTCACAACACTTGTGAATGCTAGAACTCTCTATCTATTTTCTCTCAAATCTTTTCTCACAACAACAATTGTGTGAATGAATGCAAAGTGTTAACCTTAGGAAGTGAGAGAAATTGTAGAGATTATATTCTCTTACACAAGCCAACTAACCTTGTCATTAAATATCTAATGCTTTCTTGCAACGGCCAACACAAAAATGTGAATGCCATACCAAAGCATAAGAAATGTTAAGTTAAAGACAATGGCTTTGTCATTAAGCATTCAATGCTTTCTTTCAATGGCAAACACATAAATGTGGAGGCCATACCAAAGCATAAAATGCATTAGCTAATGACAAAACTATTAGGTGTATCCAAGCCAACTAATAGACATAATTGCTTGGATGACATGGTAAGTCATATGGCTTTGTCTCCAATGGTAAATAAAAATCAATATATTAATAATGATTTATTTACCTTCAATTATGTTGTAGTAATTATCTCATAATTATTATTAACTTGATTATCTCATAATCAAGACTTGATTATCTCATAATCAAAGAATTTTATAAAATATTAATTAAACTAATTTAACATAGTTTTTATTTGTGACAATAAATATTATTAATCTTATTAATAATATATAAATATATATAATGTGAGCATATAATTAGACAATCTAATTATATTAGGTTTGCTACAGTTAATCGAGCTAGCACGGGGACCAAATGGACCTACGGTTCCGAGCTCCAATAATTCCGAAATATTAATTAAACTCTTTAATCAAATATTACGAATTATTAACTCCGCGTTATTCCACTAAAAACTCGAAGTTGAACTCCCGTTACCGTAGATGGATTAAAGAAACCAAATATTTTTGGTGTCCATCGATATAGTCATTACATATGGATATAGCTCTTCACGAATATCTCATAAATAGAGCCGAGTCATAAGTCCGTTAAACCCCTCTAAATATTTTGTCTCTTAAGCACCATTGATTCGATAATGAACAATTAATTCATAACAATTATGAATATAAAATACTTTCTATTCGTAATAGAAAAGTTGAGCGCTCAAATTGTTCAAGTCTCGAATCAACTCTTAAAAGAGATATTCATCTGCTTCTCGTAAGAATTGAATTCCATATCTATGTAAAATGTTCCCAGATACATACCAAATCCTATCCCCAAATAACGTAGTTATTGGCTGGGAATGCAACACCAACCTCACCATAGTAAATCAAAGGACATAACCTGTCATGCAGGAGTTCGTAGTACACTCAGGATTAAGATCGAATCCATATATGACCATCTATTAGATAAAATGAATTTCTTTGGTTAACGGATATTAAAAGAAATTTGTATTTATCTGAGTCCAGTCCTATATGATCTTATCATACAAGGTGCCTTCATTCCCATGTCACTACATTAGCGATCCCGGATCAAGATCGTCATACAAGTATAGAATGGACCGCAGCTATAGATAAACCACAAACAAAGTACCCTCCTTGTTCGCTCTCTATGGACTATTTAGATTACTAACTTTAGACTTAAATCCTCTTGTCCATCAAACATACACTAAGTCTAAAGGTACAAGAGTAATCAAGGTAAACAAGACAATTGGACAATATACGATATAAATCAAACAACTTTGATAAAATGAATAATGCATTTATTATTATTACAAAAAATCAATTCCGTTTACAATACATGAAGCTCTAGGACATAAATCCCAACATCTATCGCTTGGAGTAGCTGGACGATACCCGGCTCAAGAAGCCTTTGAATGATGAGATGCTTAGGAAATATTTTCAATAGACCATCTCTTAAAATGACCCATAAAGAGTTATAAGATGTGTAGTAGATCCCCTGAATATGAATAAAACTTTTCATTTCTTAAATAAAAACTTGTTTATCCATACTTATTTATTATTTAAGTGGGATAAAGCATATTTAATTTTTTTGGGAGTTGCTCGTGGTCGGAATACGTGAAAGGGTGTAGGGCATATGGGAAAGGCGCAAAACCCAGGGTACACCAATCCCCAGTGTCATTATCAAACCACAGGGCTGAAGCGTCAAATACCCCATGATTTGCACCTTCGAGGAGTTCATAATGCATGAATGGATGAAGGACGTGTGGGAAAAGCACGAACCCACCGCGACATGCCAATCCCTGGTGTCATTATCAAAACCCCGCGACAGAACGTCACTACCCAATGACTTGCATCTTTAGGGAGCTTAAGTGTAAAGACATGCGTGATGTTTGACGCCTTGGGTATCCAGAGCACGCTCGGTGAAAGGGTCGGCTTGTTGGACAATTATGACCCATAACATCACTATTTGTAAAAGACATGGTGTTTTTGTACAAATTAACTATGTGACAAGAAAATTGCTCTTTTATCATTTTGTAATTGGATTACTTGGATATATAAATGATAAAATTCCATATGACTATGAGACAATATTAATCCACGAAAGGTTTAATCATTAAATATACATAGTCGTAGTATTATCGAGACTAGACATCGATAATGCGGAATAGACTAGTATTACACTTGTGCGCGTTATGGAAGCTTAACGACATAGTTCTCATATATTTAAGTATTGAATACTTATGCAAGTGTGATAGGAGGTTCTGTTAGCCGTTGGACCGGGAACAGCTTCGCTCTGGATAGACCCCTGGTGTCACATTGGTATTATGACTATGTGGCTATGAGAATCCGAATCAGGGTAGATGTATGTGGTCTTAACCTGAGACTTGCATCGCTAATACTTGCAACAATCAGTATGATTTGGTTTTGGTCGTCCGGAGCTTTAACAGGTTCTGTGTACGCCTCTTCTGGGTTTACTGAGAATCGTAGTGTATTGGGTGTGATGTCAAGATGAAAGTATCAATTCACTCATATGGAGATGATGATCACGTAAGATACAGAACTGGTACTCTTAAATACTGCAGCTATCGGGATATTATGACTAGGTCATGATTATCCGATTACAGAGACTAGTTGCTAGTGATTTGATATATACTTCTTACGTGACAGACACAATTCTAGCCCTAGGCCTAGCATGTGACATCTGATACTGGATCGTATTACGCAATCCATTATATACTATGTCTGACACAAATTATATATTCCTCGTTGAATATTTCTAGAGAATTGGGTAGATACGATGTTTTGCTAGAAGCCAACCATGTTTTGTAAATTGGTGAGAATGTGGTACAAGTTACGGACGTGTTCGGATAGTCCGATGACCATATTTACTGCCAATATATCCAGAGATCTCTTGGGTCTCTTCCCAAAGATTCACTGATAACATTTGACTCGAACAGAATTAATTTGGGGTTAATTATGAGAGAGAAAATTAATCTGGGATTATTTACAGCAAGAATTTATCAGGGATTAAATTCGTCAAGAAGAAAGAACGCGATTAATTTGAATTAATCGGCAAAATAAATTTAATAGTTAAATTAGATTTTACTATTTAATTTATTTAATTGGGCTAAAATAATATATCGAATATATTAATTGAAATTGGATTTCAATACGGAATTAAAATTGATTTTAATTCAAGCGAACGAATTAATTTGGAATTAATTCGTTAGCGACTTTCGTATAATTTTGCTAGGCATAATTATTTAATTAAATTAGATTTAATTACGTCGTGACAGAAAATTCATTTTATCGGATTAAACAAACCCTCGGCCTAAAGTGTGTTGTGTAAGCCAACTTGAATTTTGAATTTAAAGTGGTGGGATTCACTTACTTACATCAAATGTCTACACATTGATGGAAGTGGTTGGAAAGTATTAATTGGATTAATTACTCAATACAACTACCAAGTTAACATAACTTTTAGAAAGTGAATCAAGTTTGGAACTATTCATCATCTCTCTTTTCTTCTCTCTCTGGGCGTGAGCCTCAAACCTTGGAGGGCAAATTTTTGCTTCAAAAATTTATAAAAGCTATCACTTTTGGGGTCAACTAAGGTGATAGGGAAACTCAACATTGAGTTTGGAATTCAATTTAAGGCTTGGAGCTTCTACATCCAACAAAGAAAATTTTGAACTTCAACCGATCAATGTAAGTATATTCCGTAACTTATCTTGATATATTCACACACAAATCATGATTTAGAGATCATTGGCATGTCTAGGACACTAACAATGATATCAGAGCCATATCTAAGCCTGATTTGAATCTATGGTTCTAAACTTTAATTTGGGAATTTTTTGCTTGGAGTATGAAAATTCGAGATTGGTTGTGGTTGGATGATGATGAATTGGATTTGTGCATCATTAGATTTGTGAAATTGCTTGGATCAAAAATTTCCCCAAATCCTAAGCCTTGGCCGAAACTTGAACCCTTAAATGCTCATAGTAAATTAATTGGATTGAAATCAAAATTGAATGTTATTCTATGCAATTGCCGTGAGTTTGAGCATGTTGATGGATGAGTTGATTTTGCTTCAATTTTTTGTTGGACATGAATTTGAAATAAGCATGATTAATTGGATTAATTAATGTTTTGGAAACATTATATTAATTGATTAATTATGTTAATTACATTTTTAATTGAATTAATGTGTTTTTGGAATATTATGTTAATTTAATTTGTTGTAATTGGGCTAATGGGCTTGGTTGGGCCAAGTTTGGTTTTGGTCAATTGGGTTGGATCCAATTGGGCCTAAAATTATTTCCATAAAGTCCAAAATATGACATTGGGCCTTTAATAATTTAATTGGGCCTAAATTGATTTTTGGCATAGGGTGATTCCTAATTGGGCCTTGGCATCTTGGGTTGGATCCATAATTGCCAAAGCCCATGCCTAAATAATTAATTGAAAGCCCGTTGGACTTTAATTGAATTGGCATTTGATGCTAATTGGGCCTTTGAGACCCAATTGGATTGGATTTGGAATCCAAGTCTAAAAAGGCATTATTACAAGTGTAATTGTTTAATTTGGAATTAAACATGAATTAGTTTTAAATACAATTTGAATTGGATTTAAAATTATAGTTCGATATAATTAAGAATACTTACTTTGAGTATTTATTCTTAAACGAGTTGGACTCGCACAAATCAAATAGTTGTATGAACAGTGGATGGTCATTAATCAAAGATTAATTAATTGGATTAGATTGATTGACATCATGCTTTGTGTGAATACTTGGATGTGTTTGTATGAATAATGTATATCAGATGGTTATTAGTTGGGTGGGGCAATTTTGGAAATTGTTGTAAATTTGGAATTTATTTAAATTGGACTTGCGTGTCCAGCCTTTCACCTCTGATTCTCTTTGTATTTCTATTCTCACCAATTCCCCTCAATGTAAATGAGGTTTCTTTTAGTGTTATGTAATTGGGTAGAAGAATGTAAAGTGCTAGCGGGAGAGTGGAAAAAGAGTGATTTGTTCTAGAAACAAATTGTAGTATATATCCATCTGCATATCTTTATTATTTTATAGCGCTTTATTATGCTTTTAGAATGCATGTTTAAGGATGTATGACGAGACCTAATCAAAGATAATAAATTGGTTGTCAATTTACGCGAAAAATCATCACTTTAATATTAAGCGTTTTCCTTACATTCAGTGGTTCTCTCTCAAGATCCAAGATTGACTTTGATTTGTTGGCCAAAGTCAAGATCATTGTCCATCGCGAATGTGTTTGAACCACGAAAGCTTTGTTATATATCGCATGTATTAGGCAGTTGTGACTTGTTGGCCAAAGTCAAGGTCACTTATGTACATCGACGTGGATTACGAAGCTTTCCCACTGTCAATAGGTCACGCTTAACTGAAATCATTAAGCTTGTTGAGCCAAAGCCAAGGCTTAGTTGATCCAGAGGAAACAGTTAGGAAATATATTGGATATATTTTGGACTTGGAGGTCCACCTACCAGATCTAGGAATTGGATGAGATCCAATTGATCTTAGAGATCTACCTAGTTAAGTTTCATACAGCTTGTTGGCCAAAGTCAAGGTTGTGTGTTATTTAACGGGATCCTAGCCCACTAGGAAACTGGGTTTCCCGAGTACTCAACAGAGGGTTAGAGGCTCGTCGAAAAATAGTGGGAGGCCAGTATTAAATTTGTAATTTCATTAAATACTTGCTTACACACGCTTTTTTTTTATTTATCGTTGTTATAAATATATTAGTTGGACTAATATTATTTTATTGCTTTCTTTGAACAGTTAGACTATACAAGACACTACTCCAATTGTAGTTGGTTATATAGTTGGACTATAGTAATCATTACATTTTGAGTGTACCCGAAATCGTTGATTGGATAGTTGGACTTTAGAAATCAAGATGGCTGGAAAGATTAACGTTAGGGACATAATCATGGGCAATAATATCTTTAACGGCTCCAATTTTCCAGATTGGGAGATGAATCCCAAGATAGTCCTGGGAGGCGAGAAGATACTCTATGTCATAGAGAAACCTCTCGGGCCTGAGCTTGGAGTTGAGCAAATAGTAGAGCATGAACTTTGGAAGACTCATCGTGATGATAACTTTAGTGCTCAATCCATCATGATTGCCGCAATGACTCATCAATTTCGTCGTCAGAAAAAAGGATTGGATCCTTATAGTATGATGTTGAAATTGAAGGATCTCCACAGATCTAACCTTAGATCTCAGAAGTATGAATTACTAAAGAGGCTCTTTCGCTCGCGTATGTCAGAGGGTACATTTGTCGAGCACTATGTGTCGCAGATGATTACTGACATCGAACAGCTAGGTCAGCTGGGCATAACCTTCGAGACTGAGACTTCAATAGATTTGATCTTACAGTCTTCTTACAGTCTCTGCCCGACTGTTGGGGCGGGTTCATCATGAACTATAACATGATGAACCAAGAAAAGACTCTTGGAGAGTTAATGATGATGCTGAAAGAAGCATAGCAGAGCTTCTGAAGGGCAAGAAGCGCGGGGCACGTCTTACTTCGACATCACAAAAAGCCAAGGCTTGGCTGAAGGTTTCTGGTGGTGTGAAGAAAAAGAAGAAGAAGAGCAAAGCTAAATCATCACAGTCTTCTGGGAAGAATAAGGACATATCCCAAGACATCTGCCTACATTGTGGCAAACAGGGTCACTGGAAGCGTGACTGTCGTGAGTACAAGGCGGAGTTGAAGGAAGTGAAGATGGGCAAAGCTCCGGCTTCAGGTATATTTGTTATAAACATGTCCACTACTAGTTTTAAAAATTGGATTTTTGATTTTGGATGTGGTACTCACATATATACTGGTGTGCAGGATCTGCTGATTAGCAGGATACTGGCTTCAGGCGAGATCGACCTACGAGTCGGAAACGGGACGAGAGTCGCTGTTTTGACCTTTGGGACCTATGTTTTGTATGTTCCCTTGGGGCATGTAATTACATTAGGTGACTGTTATTTTGTACCTAATTTGACTAGGAAAATCATCTCTGTATCTAGTTTAACCCGATGCAGGTATAACTTTGTATTCATGAACACTGAGTGTTTTGTATATAAAGATGACATTTTGATATGTACAGTAGATGTTAATAATGGTCTTTATATTTTGAATATAAAGAAATCTCAAACATATAACATGACAAAAAAAAAAGACTCAAATTGAGTAAAACAGATGAAACTTATATGTGACATTGTTGTCTGGGACATATTAATAAGACTCATATATCCACACTTTCGAAGAGTGGATACTTGGACGGATTTGACCCTAATTCATATGATGTCTACGAATCTTGTTTATTAGGTAAAGTACCTAAAATTCCTTTTAGTGGTAAAGGTGTACGTGCCACCGAGCTGTTAGCCCTTGTTCATGGTGACGTATATGGGCCCATGTATAGCTAGGCTAGAAGTGGATATCAATACTTCGTAACCTTTACGGATGTTGCATCGCATTATGGTTATGTGTGTCTTATGAAACACAAGTCGGAAACATTTGATAAATTCAAAGAGTTTCGACACGAAGTTGAAAACATTGCGGTTGGACCGTGGTGAAGAATACTTAAGCAATGAGTTTCAAAATTACTTAAAAGAATATGGTATTCTTTCACAATGGACTCCTCCCGGAACACCTCAATTGAATGGTGTGTCCGAACGGATAAACCGAACTTTGTTGGACATGGTAAGGTCAATGATGAGTCGCACTGAGCTACCAATTTCCTTCAGGGGATACGCATTGAACAGTGCAATACTTATTTTGAATAAGGTTCCGTCAAAGTGTGTTGAACAGATTCCATATGAAATACGGACAGGAAAGAAATTGGGTTTCACATTCCTGAAGATTTGGAGATGCTGGGCATATGTTAAATGTTTGGATGGTACCAAACAAGAACCCAAATCGAATAAGTGCGTATTTGTAATTGGTTATCCTAGGGAAACCAATGAATATTACTTCTACAGCCCACAAGAGAAAAAATATTTGTTGCTCTCCATGCGATTTTCTTTAGAGGAATTCCTAAATACAGTGGTAAGTGAGAGGAAAGTAAAACTCGATGAAAAATCGGAGTAATACTATTCCTGGCACCGACCCCTAATGGAACACGAATAGTTCATCAGGGATGAGACTGTTCCACAATCTTCTAATACATAAGAACCCGCGTAGGTCGGAGAGAGTCCGAAAATAACCTTAGAGGTATGGGTTTCTGATCTCACCTCATGTAGATATTAATCTTATTGAGGAATACAAATCGGCTACGTATAAGGAAGTGATACAAGGTATCGACTCCACTTTATGGCAAGGTACCATGAAGTCTAAAATGGATTCCATGTATACCAACCAAGTTTGGACATTGGTTGATGTATCAGAAGACATTGTGCTTATTGGTAGCAAATGGATCTTCATGGCAAAGACAGACATGGATGGCAACATACAAACGTACAAAGCTAGGCTTGTAGCGAAAGGGTATCATCATCAACATGGTATCGATTACGACGAAACCTTTTACCCGTTACCATGATTAAATCCATTCGGATAATGTTTGCTAATGCTGCATATTTCGATTATGAAATTTGGCAGATGGACGTCAAAATCGCTTTCATTGACGGAAACCTTTTGGAGGATGTTTATATACAACAACCTAACGGTTTTGTCGTGCCAAAACATGTAAACAAGGTTTGCAAGTTAAATCGATCCATTTATGGATTGAAGCAAGCATTGCGTTCTTGGAACCAACGTTTTGATGAGATCATTTACAATATGGTTTCATTCAAAACGAAGATGATTCTTGTGTATATAAGAAGGTTAGTGGGAGCGCACTGACATTCATTGTCCTATATGATGATGATGTATTGCTTTTTAGCAATGACATTCCCATACTACAATCGGTGAAAGCTTGGCTTTCATTAAAATTCTCCATAAAAAAACTTGGGAGAGACAACCTTTATTCTAGGAATAATGATCTACTGGGATAGATCTAAAAGTTGTTGGCATTCTCCGAGAACTCATATATTGACAAACAAGTACGCGACATGGTGTCTCATATGCTTTGAGCATCTGTAGTCACTATCAGGCTGATCCAGGTGATGGTCACTGGATTGATGTTAAGAACATCCTTAAGTATCTTAGACGAACTAATGATGATTTCTTAATCTATGGAGATTGAGAACTTGAGGTGACTAGGTTCACCGATGCAACTTTTCAAATCGATAAAGATGACTGTAAGTCGTAATCAGGGTACATATTTTGTTTGAACAACGGAACAGTGAGCTGGAAATATTCCAAGCAAGATATTGTTGTCGATTCAACAACAAAAGCGAAATACATTGATGTGGCTGAGGCAACAAAAGAAGAATTTTAGATCTATAAAATTCCTAATTGGATTAGAAGTAGTTCTGTTAGCAGTTGAGCTGGACTACAACACAGGCTGAGGAATTACAGTCTCATCAATGATCCAAATATGTACTTCGACGGTTTCATCTTATTCGTGAGATCACACTCGTGGCGATGTCAAGATCGAAAAGATCATTTCAGATGATAACCTTACAGATCCGCTGACGAAAGATATATCTCAGCAAAAGTTTGAGCGACCCATACATAGTTCAGATGTTGGACACTTGAGTGATTGGCTATAGGCCAAGTGGGAGATTGTTGGACAATTATGACCCATAGCATCATTACTTGTAATAGACATGGTATTTTTGTACAAATTAACTATATGACAAAGGAAATTGCTCTTTTATCATTTTGTAATTGGATTACTTGGATTTATAAATGATAAAAGTCCATATGATTAGTACCAGATTAATGAGATATGAGACAATATTAATCCACAAAAGATTTAATCATCAAATATCCATAGTCGTAGTAATATCGAGACTAGACATTGATAATGCGAAATAGACTAGTATTACACTTGTGCGCGTTATGGAAGCTTAACGGCATAGTTCTCATATATTTAAGTATTGGATACTTATGCAAGTGTGATAGGAGGTTCTGTTAGCCGTTGGACCGGGAACAGCTTTGCTCTGGATAAACCCCTCGGAGTCTCATTGGTATTATGACTATGTGTCTATGGGAATTCGAATCAGGGTAGGTGTATGTGGTCTTAACCTGAGACTTGCATCACTAATACTTGCGACAATCAATATGCTTTGGTTTTGGTCGTCCGGAGCTTTAACAGGTTCTGTGTACGCCTCTTCTAGGTTTACTGAGAATCGTAGTGTATTAGGTGTGATGTCAAGATGGAAATATCACTTCAGTCATATGGAGCTGATGATCACGTATGATACAAAACTAGTACTCGTAAATGCTGCAGCTATCGGGATAGTATGATTAGGTCATGATTATCCGATTACAGAGATTAGTTGCTAATGATCCGATATATGCTTCGTACGGGGCAGACACAATTCCAGCCTTAGGCCTAGCATGTGACATTCGATACTGGATCGTATTACATAATATATTGTATATTACGTCTGACACATATTATATATTCCTCGTTGAATATTTCTGGAGAATTGGGTAGTCACGGTGTTTTGCTAGAAGCCAACCATGTCTTGTAAATCGGTGAGAACGTGGTATAGGGTACGTACGTGTTTGGATAGTCCGATGACCGTATTTACTGCCAACATATCCAGGGATCTCTTGGGTCGCTTTCCAAAGATTCACCGATGACATTTGACTCAAACAGAATTAATATGGGGTTAATTATGAGAGAGAAAATTAATCTATGATTAATTTAGGTAATAATTTATCTATGATTAAATTCGTCAAGAAGAGAGAACGCGATTAATTTACAATTATTCGGCAAAGTATATTTAATAGTTAAATTGAATTTTACTATTTAATTTATTTAATTGGGCTAAAATAATATATCAGATATATTAATTGAAATTGGATTTCAATACGGAATTAAAATTCAAGCGAACGAATTAATTTGGAATTAATTCGTTAGCGACTTTCGTAATAATTTTGCTAGGCATAATTATTTAATTAAATTAGATTTAATTACGTCGCGACAGAAAATTCGTTTTATCGGATTAACAACAAACCCTCGGCCCAAAGTGTGTTGTGTAAGCCAACTTGAATTTTGAATTTAAAGTGGTGAGATCCACTTACTTACATCAAATGTCTACACATATGATGGAAGTGGTTGGCAAGTATTAATTAGATTAATTACTCAATACAACTACCAAGTTAACATAACTTTTAGAAAGTGAATCAAGTTTGGAAAATTCATCATCTATCTTTTCTTCTCTCTCTGGGCGTGAGCCTCAAACCTTGGAGGGCAAATTTTTGCTTCAAAAATTTATAAAAGCTAGCACTTTTGGGGTCAACTAAGGTGATAGGGAAACTCACCATTGAGTTTGGAATTCAATTTAAGGCTTGGAGCTTCTACATCCAACAAAGAAAGTTTTGAACTTCAACCGATCAATGTAAGTATATTCCGCAACTTATCTTGATATATTCACACACAAAATCATGATTTAGAGATCATTGGCATGTCTAGGACACTAACAATGGTATCAGAGCCATATCTAAGCCTGATTTGAATCTATGGTTCTAAACTTTAATTTGGGAATTTTATGCTTGGAGTATGAAAATTCGAGATTGGTTGTGGTTGGATGATGATGAATTGGATTTGTGCATCATTAGATTTGTGAAAATTGATTGGATCCAAAAATTTCCCCAAATCCTAAGCCTTGGCCGAAACTTGAACCCTTAAATGCTCATAGTAATTTTTTGAATTTTGACAATTGGATATGTTAAATGCATGAAATGAATATTGATTGTTGATTTATTGGATTGAAATCAAAATTGAATGTTATTCTATGCAATTGCCGTGAGTTTGAGCATGTTGATGAATGAGTTGATTTTGCTTCAATTTTGTGTTGGACATGAATTTGAAGTTAAGCATGATCAATTGGATTAATTAGTGTTTTGGAAGCATTAGAGTAATTGATTAATTGTGTTAATTATACTTTAAATTGAATTAATGTGTTTTTGGAATATTATGTTAATTTAATTTGTTTTTGTAATTGGGCTAATGAGCTTGGTTGGGCCAAGTTTGGCTTTGGTCAATTGGGTTGGATCCAATTGAGCCTAAAATCATTTCCATAAAGTCCAAAATATGACATTAGGCCTTTAATAATTTAATTGGGCCTAATGGGCCTAAATTGATTTTTTGGCATAAGGTGATTTCTAATTGGGCATTGGCATCTTAGGTTGGATCCATAATTGCCAAAGCCAATGCCTAAAGAATTAATTGAAAGCCCATTGGACTTTAATTGAATTGGCATTGGATGCTAATGTGGTCGGGTCAGCCTCAACATCAGACTCACATGACAACCTCGACATCAGACTCTCAGGCTTGCCTCAGCATCGGACTCGGCATTCAGAATCTCGTGTCAGCCCTTGGAGTTAGGATCAACTCAGCAGATCAGACCGGTCGAGGAAATCAGACCAAACACCTAGAGTCTCGGCACACCGACCCAATCTGTTAATGGACACAATGAAAGATGTTGCATGTCCCGACACACCGACCCGATTACCTAGGTCGAGGATGCTGAACCTTATACACATGTATGGATTACGTAAGCCCTATATGAAAATCTTAGTTATCAAACGGTTGGATGAGAGTGTAACGTACGAGTAATGAGCAATAACGTGCGAGTAATGAGCAGTAAGAGTAATGTCCGAGTAAGTAATGAGCAATAATGACAAGGAAACGTGGCTGAC
>SKCR01030414.1:0-31559 GCA_019454045.1 Zanthoxylum bungeanum | reverse complement strand
AATAAATGAATAAATATATATTACTTTTCTTTTCCTTTTACACTTAACAAAAATTCGGTACTCTCTCTCTCCAAAAACCGCAATACACACGTTTTCTCTCTTCTCCCTCTCTTTTTTCTCTCATCTCCTCCTTCACGCATGGTGGCGATTCTTCTCTCCTTTTTCTGGTTTCACCGAAAATTTGAGAAGCAAAATGGAAGATGACAAGTGCTAGCACACCTTGAGTAATACATAGGTGATAGGGAAGTGTCTTCTTGAGCATGGAAGCTTGAAGCTTGGAGCTTCAATGGAGTTCATGCATGCCGATTCTTGGAGGTTCAAAGAGGACTGAAATCGCACAACCCACTGCAAGGAGGAGCTACTGCCGAGCTCAATGGAGGACGAAAATGGCTTGTCTTCTTCATTTCATCAAAACCGAAATTCAATGTGAGTATATTCCGCACCTCATTTGATGTGTTCATATGCGGTTTTTTGCATGTTGTGATCTTGGGACTTTGATTTAACTCTTACAGTGTACATATCATGGCATACATGATCGATCCGACTGCCGAGGCGAACGGTATCCGACTCAGTGTTTCTCTCTCTCTCTGAGTCTTAGGACACATGTCCTTAGACAGAGAGGTACCACATACCATTGGAACCAATCCCCTCTTGGATTGTTCCATGTTGAATCGCTTCAACACTTTATCAATGTATGTACTCTGGGAGAGTCCAAGCAGCTTTCTAGATCTATCCCGGTAGATCTTTATTCCAGAATAAAGGCTGCTTCTCCCAGATCTTTCATGGAGAATTTTAATGAAAGCCAAGCTTTCACCGACGTTAGCATGGGAATGTCATTACCTATAAGCAATACGTCGTCGACATAAAGGACAATAAAAGTAAGTGCTCTCCCACTAACCTTCTTGTATACACAAGGGTCATCTGCGTTTTGCACGAAATCATATTCTTTTATGATCTCATCAAAACGTTGATTCCATGACCGTGATGCTTGCTTCAATCCATAAATGGATCGATTTAACTTACAAACCTTGTTTGCAAGTCTAGGTACGATAAAACCGTCAGGCTGTTGCATATAAACATCCTCCAAAAGGTTTCCGTTAAGGAAAGCGGTTTTAAACGTCCATCTGCCATATCTCGTAATCGAAATATGCAGCTATTGCAAGCATTATCCGAATGGATTTAATCATGGCAACGGGTGAGAAGGTTTCGTCATAATCAATACCATATTGTTGACGATACCCCTTCGCTACAAGCCTAGCTTTGTACGTTTGTACGTTGCCATCCATGTCGGTCTTCTTCTTGAAGATCCATCTGCATCCAATAGGCTTTACGCCTTCTGGTGCATCAACCAGTGTCCAAACTTGGTTGGCGTACATGGAATCCATCTCGGACTTCATGGCTTCTTGCCATAAAGCGGAATCGATATTTTGTATCGCTTCCTCATACGTAGCCGGCTCAATATCCTCAATAAGATTAATATCTACATGAGGTGAGATCAGGAACCCATACCTCTCAGGTACTGTTCTGACTCTCTCCCCGACCTACGCGGTCCTTGTGTATGTGAAGTTTGTGGTACAGACTCATCCCGGACGGTCTGTTCTTGTTCCGTCGTTGATTCATTGCCAGGAACAGTATCACTACGATCTTCATCGAGTTCTACTTTCCTCCCACTTACCACTTGCATTTATAAAATCCTTCTCAAGGAAAAATGCTTGTAGAGCAACAAATACTTTGTTCTCTTGTGGGTGATAGAAGTAATATCCTTTGGTTTCCCTAGGATATCCTACGAAAAGGCATTTATCAGATTTGGGTTCAAGTTTGGTACCTTCCAAACGTTTAACATATGCCCAGCATCCCCAAATCTTCAGGAAAGAGAAACCTGGTTTCCTTCCTGTCCATATCTCATATGGAGTCTGTTCAACAGACTTCGACGGTACCTTATTCAAATAAGTATAGCATTGTTTAATGCGTATCCCCAGAAGGATATTGGTAGCTCAGTGCGACTCATCATTGACCTTACCATGTCCAACAAGGTGCGGTTTCTCCGTTCGGACACACCGTTTAATTGCGGTGTTCCAGGAGGAGTCCACTGTGAAAGAATACCATATTCTTTCAAGTAATCTTGAAACTCATAACTTAAGTATTCGCCACCACGGTCTGACCGTAATGTCTTAATACTCTTCCCTGTTTGTTTCTCCACTTCGTGTCGAAACTCTTTGAATTTCTCAAAATTTTCCGACTTGTGTCTCATAAGATACACATAACCGTAACGAGATGCATCATCTGTGAAGGTTACGAAGTAGTGAAATCCACCTCTAGCCTGGCTAGACATGGGCCCGCATACGTCAGTATGAACGAGAGCCAACAATTCTGTGGCACGTTCACCTTTACCGCTAAAAGGTGATTTAGGCATTTTGCCTAAAAGACAAGATTCGCAGACGTCATATGAATTGGGATCAAATTCGTCCAAGTACCCACTCTTCGAAAGTGTGGATATGCGAGTCTTGTTGATGTGTCCTAGACGACAATGCCACATATAAGCTTCATCTTTTAGATTACTCCTTTTGAGCCTTTTGTTTGTCATTTTAGGAGATTCATTTATATTCAAAATATAAAGACCGTTATTTGCAACAGCTGTGCAAATTTCTGCATCATTTTTATATAAATAACACCCAGTGTTTCTAAATACAAAAGTGTAACCCTGCTGGGTTAACAAGGATACAGATATAATATTCCTAGTTAAACTAGGTACAAAATAACAGTTCAAAAGTTTAAGTACATGCCCTGAGGGCAGTTCTAAAACAAAAGTCCCTACGGCCAAAACAGCAACTGGTGTTCCGTTTCCGACCCGTAGATCCATCTCCCCCGATGCCAGCACCCTGCTATCCTGCAGATCCTGCACATCAGTACAAATATGAGCACCACAACCAGAATCAAAAATCCAATTTTTAAAACTAGAAGTATTCATATTTATCTCAATAACAAACATACCAGAGGCGATAGCCTTGCCAGCCTTGATATCCTCCCTCTGCCCTTTGCCCATTCGGCAGTCACGTTTCCAGTGACCCCTCTTGCCGCAGTTGAGGCAGATGTCGCGAGATTTGTCCTTTGGCTTCCTAGAAGCCACTGTCAACTTGCCCTTGCCCTTGTTCTTGAACTTCTTCTTCCTCGCACCTCCAATTGCCTTGGCCCAGCCCTTGGCGCATGAGAGGTCGATGCATAATGCGCCTCGCGCTTGCTCCCCTTTAGGAGTTCCTTTTCGGACTCCTTCAGCACGGACAACAACTCTCCAAGAGTGTCGTCAGTGTCCATCAACTTATAGTTGATGATGATTTGTTTCCAAGTATCGGGTAGCGATTGTAATAGCATATCAATCGTCAACTCTGCCTCCAAGACAATGCCCATCTTGGCTAACTCATCTATGTCAGCGATCATTTGAGTCCCGTGGGCCTCAACTGATGCGCCGTCTGTCATCCGGGAGCGGAAGAGTTTCCTTACTAGCTCGTACCTCTCCATCCGCTTGTTGGTGCGGTGGAGATCACGCAATCTTGCCATCATGTTATAGGGATCCAAGTCCCTGTTCTGGCGTCTGAAATGCTGGGTCATTGCAGCTAGCATAACTGACTGAGCTTGGTCACAATCGTCACTATGAGTCTTCCATAACTCTAGCTCCAGTGGCTCAGTGGGTTTAGGCGGGAGAGGTCTCTGAATAGTATACAGCACCCTCTCAGCCCCAAGCACTATCTTGAGGTTCATTTCCCAGTCGGCAAAGTTTGTCCCTTTGAAGACATTATCGCCCATGATTATGTCGCGGACATTACCCTTGCCAGTCATCTTGACAACTATAGTCCAACTATAAAGTCAACGATGTTATGGGTACAGTCAAACTGTTACAAGCAAAATAACAATATATTAGTCCAACTAATTATTAAAATATTGACGAAATAATTTTGAAAGACGCGTAAGGCTAAGTATCTGAACGAAATTGCAAATTCAATAATAGCCTCCCTCCCACTATTTCTTCAAGTCTCTAACCCTCTTGTGGAGAACTCGGGAAATCGCATTTCCTAGTGGGCTAGGATCCCGTTAAATAACACACAACCTTGACTTTGGCCAATAAAAGCTGTATGCTATTTAACTTAGGTAGATCTCTATGATCAATTGGATCTCATCCAATTCCTAGATCCGGTTAGGTGGACATCCAAGTCCGAACATATGTATAATGTCAATGTATCCATTACATTTTCCTAACCCTATCCTCCGAATCATCTAGGCCTTGGCTTTGGCCAAAAACAAACCTAATGATTCCAGTTAAGCGGGACCCATTGACGAGGAAAGTTTCGTAATCAATGTCATTGGACAAAAAGTGATCTTGACTTTGGCCAATAAAAATCACGATTTGGACAAGACACCGATATGCAACAAAACTCTCATGATTCAAGTACATCCTTGATTGACAAAGGTCTTGACTTTGGCCAAACAAACCAATGCCAACTTCGGATCTTGAACAAGAATCATTCAATGGAAGGATATTTGCTTAATATAAATTGAGGGATTTTCGCGTAATTGGCAACCAATTTATTTATCTTTGTTAGGTCTCATCATCATACACCCTTAAGCATGCTTCTAAAACATCATAAAGCGCGTAAAGTAAATTAATAGTGATATGCGGATGGATATAAACCTTTGTTCCTAGAACAAATCACTCCCTTTCCTCTCCCTGCTAGCACTATTCTACTTCTACCACCCATTTCATAATACAATAAGAGAAACCTCATTTACATTGAGGGGAATTAGGTGAGAAGAGAATACAAAGAGATAAAGAGATAAGGCTGGACACGCAGGTCCAATTTATAAATTCCAAATTTACAATAATTTCTAAAATTACCATTTCCCTTCTAATATCCATCCGATATACACTATTCATTCATCACACCATATATTTTCAACAAGACATGCTTTTTACAACCAATCTAATCCAATTAATTAGTCTATGTTTAAGTGATCATCCAATGTTCAAACAACGGTTTGATTTTGCGCGAGTCCAACTCGATTGAGAATAAGTACATAAGGTACGAATTCGCGAATTATATCGAACTACTTATTAAATCTAATTTAATTCGTATTCAATACTAATTCAATTATTTAATTCCAAATTAAATGTTTACACTTTTAATGTGCTTTAAAGACTTAGATTCTAAATCTAATCCTATTGGGTCTCAAAGCCCAACTAACATCCAATGTTTAATTTAATTCAAGTCAAATGGGCTTTCAATTGATTTATTAAGGCTTGGGCTTTGGTCAATGTGGGTCAAACCCAATTACCAAGCCCAAATAAGGAATCACCCTTAAATGCCATAAAACCAATTTCAGCCCATAAGGCCCAATTAAATTTTTAAAGCCCATTATATTATATTTGGACTTAATGGAGTGATTTAGGCCCAAATTGGATCCAATCCTTTTGGCCCAAATCTACTTGGTCCACCCAAGCCCATTATGCCCAAATACAATATTAAAAGCCCAATTCACCAATTAAGCCCATTAATTAAATTTTAATATTCCAAACATTAAAGTCCAATTAATTAAAGTGTAAAACCAAGATTAATATATTAAACCAAATATTTCAAAAATACCCATTTAATTTATTAATCATCTATTTTTCAAAATAAATGTCCAACATTAATTTTAACAAAAAATCAACTCCTTTACATGTCCATTAACATTCGGCCAAGGTGAGTTTTTTGTGTCGATTTGTTTTTCAATCCGATTGAATTACTAATCTACGTCCGTATACGTTCTAAGTCATCCAATGATCTTAAACCAAAAAATTCCAACCACTCCAAGTAGCAACACATTCGGCCAAGGCATGTTTGGGAAAAAATCATCCAATGCATTTTTTTCATAATTTGATTTCATATTATGTCATTTTACATACATATAAGCATACTCATTCATCAATTTCACAGACATGCTTCAATCAATTTACCCAAATTTTAACCTAAAGTATTTCATGCTTAACCATGGCTCCATGATACCATTGTTGGTTTCTATTATATGTCCCAAGGAAAGATTAAGCATTTAAATACACAACAATGATATATATATATTAAGATGAAGTATGGCGGAATCATACTCACAAAGATCGGAATGCGGATGCGTTGATGAAATGAAAATTTTCTCCTTTGTGCAGTGAAGGTTTCGGCCAAGGTGAGTGGGGAAGCTCCAAGCTTTCTTTGATCCTTCCAAGCTCAAGAATTAGTTTCCCATAACACCTTGTATGATCCCTTGAAGGTGCTAGCCTGTGTGTGAATTATGTTCCAAACAAAACACAATTTCTTCAAGTTTTTGCAACAAACAAAAGAAGTGAGAGGGCTGTGAAACTTCCAGTTTCGGTCAAGAGGAAAGAGAGGAGAGTGAGGAGTTTTGATTTCAAAAATCAATTTATATTTATGCCATAATTTATTAAATTAATAATAAACTTATGACACAAATCATGCAATGGCTTAGAGTGTCAAACACTCAATTCCATGCAAAACCATTGAGTGCATTGTACACTATCTCCATGCAATGCATCACAATTAAATAATGCATAATATGACATGTGTCATGTGGGCCCCACACGTTTCCAAATGAAAGTGGGCCCACGTGCACTCACGCGTTCGGGTTCGATATTTCCGAAATACCGAACTTACGTCGCGACGTTAATTAAATCGAATTTAAATAAATGATTGCGCCTAGCGAAATTATTATTTACGTCGCTAACGAATTAATTCTAAATTAACTCGTTTGCCCGAATTAAAATCTAATTTTAATTTCGCGTCGAAATCGAATTTCGATTATTATATCGAATATAATAATTTTACGATTAATTCCAAATTAATCGTTCTCTCTCTATTTATAGTACTTTATCCAAGATAAAGTCTCTCCGTAATTAATCCAAGATTAATCGAGTTTGAATCATACGTCATTGGTGAATCTTCGGGAAGCGACCCAAGAGATCTCCGGATATGTTGGCAGTAAATACGGTCGTCGGATAATCCGAACACGTACGTACCTCGTACTACGTTTTTACCGATTCACAAGACAAGGTTGGCTTCTAGCAAAGCGCCATGCCTACCCAATTCTCCAGAAATATTCTTATAGGAATATCAGATCTATATCAAGCGTAGTATACCGTAGTATTGCGTACATCGATCCAGTATCGGACGATCACATGTTAGGCCTGGGGCTGGAAATGTGTCTGCCCCGTACGAAACATATATCGGACATCAAGCAACTAGTCTCTTTAAATCGGACAATCCTGACCTGGTCATATTGTCCCGACGGTTGCAACCTTTTATAGAGTACTAGTTCTGTGTCCTGCGTGATCATCACCTCCATATGTCTGAAGTGATACTTCCATCTCGACATCACATCCAGTACACTACGATTCTCGATAAACCCAGAAGAGGTGTACACAGAACCGGTTAAGGTCCCCAACCACCAAAACCAAAGTTTACCGATTGTCGCAAGTACTAGCGATGTAAGTCTCAGGTTAAGACCATATACACCTACCCTGATGCGGCCTCCCATAGACACGCAGACATACTACCAATGGGATTCCGCGGGGTCTATCCAGAGCGAAGCTGTTTTCCGTACCATCGGTAAAACACAACCTCCTATCGCACTTGCATAAGTATCCAATACTTAAATATATGAGAACTATGCCGTTGTGCCCTCACAACGTGCACAAGCGCAATACTAGTCTATTCCGCATTATCGATGTCCGATCTCGATAATACTCCGACTAGGGATATTTAATGATTAAACCTTTATGGATTGATACTGTCTCATATCATCTCAATCCGGTATTAATCATATGGACTTTCGCCATTTATATATCAAAGTAAATAATATTACAAAACGGCAAAAGGCAATTTCATTATCACATAGTTAATTTTGTACAATAATACAATATCATTTACAAACAGTGACGCTATGGGACATAATGTCTAACAATCTCCCACTTGGCCTATAGCCAGTCACTCAAGCATCTAATACCCGAACTATGTATGTGTCGTTCAAAAACTTGCTGAAGAACAGCCTTCGTCAGCGGATCTGCAATGTTGTCATCTGATGTGACCTTCTCGACCTTTACATCGCCACGATGTATAATCTCCCGAATCAGATGGTAACGTCGAAGAACATGCTTGGACCGTTGATGAGACCTTGGTTCCTTAGCCTGTGCTATAGCCCCGTTATTGTCACAATACAATGGAACGGGCTCAGCTGCTAACGGAACTACTCCTAATCCGATTAGGAACTTTCGGATCCAAACTGCCTCCTTTGCTGCTTCAGATGCAGCGATGTACTCCGCTTCTGTTGTTGAATCGGCAACAGTATCTTGCTTGGAAGATTTCCAGCTCACTGCTCCGTTATTCAAACAAAAAATGTACCCGGATTGCGACTTGTAGTCATCCTTGTCGGTTTGGAAACTTGCATCGGTATACCCAGATACCGCAAGTTCTCCACCTCCATAAATTAAGAAAGCATCCTTAGTTCGTTTAAGATACTTAAGGATATTCTTAACTGCTATCCAGTGACCTTCACCTGGATCGGCCTGATAGCGACTGCACATGCTCAAAGCATATGAGACATCAGGTCGTGTACATATCATGGCATACATGATCGATCCGACTGCCGAGGCGAACGGTATCCGACTCATGTTGTCTCTCTCTTCCTGAGTCTTAGGACACATGTCCTTAGACAGAGAGGTACCACGTACCATTGGAACCAATCCCCTCTTGGATTGTTCCATGTTGAATCGCTTCAACACTTTATCAATGTATGTACTCTGGGAGAGTCCAAGCAGCTTTCTAGATCTATCCCGGTAGATCTTTATTCCAAGAATAAAGGCTGCTTCTCCCAGATCTTTCATGGAGAATTTTAATGAAAGCCAAGCTTTCACCGACGTTAGCATGGGAATGTCATTGCCTATAAGCAATACGTCGTCGACATAAAGGACAATAAAAGTAAGTGCTCTCCCACTAACCTTCTTGTATACACAAGGGTCATCTGCGTTTTGCACGAAATCATATTCTTTTATGATCTCATCAAAACGCTGATTCCATGACCGTGATGCTTGCTTCAATCCATAAATGGATCGATTTAACTTACAAACCTTGTTTGCAAGTCTAGGTACGATAAAACCGTCAGGCTGTTGCATATAAACATCCTCCAAAAGGTTTCCGTTAAGGAAAGCGGTTTTAACGTCCATCTGCCATATCTCGTAATCGAAATATGCAGCTATTGCAAGCATTATCCGAATGGATTTAATCATGGCAACGGGTGAGAAGGTTTCGTCATAATCAATACCATATTGTTGACGATACCCCTTCGCTACAAGCCTAGCTTTGTACGTTTGTACGTTGCCATCCATGTCGGTCTTCTTCTTGAAGATCCATCTGCATCCAATAGGCTTTACGCCTTCTGGTGCATCAACCAGTGTCCAAACTTGGTTGGCGTACATGGAATCCATCTCGGACTTCATGGCTTCTTGCCATAAAGCGGAATCGATATTTTGTATCGCTTCCTCATACGTAGCCGGCTCAATATCCTCAATAAGATTAATATCTACATGAGGTGAGATCAGGAACCCATACCTCTCAGGTACTGTTCTGACTCTCTCCGACCTACGCGGTCCTTGTGTATGTGAAGTTTGTGGTACAGACTCATCCCGGACGGTCTGTTCTTGTTCCGTCGTTGATTCATTGCCAGGAACAGTATCACTACGATCTTCATCGAGTTCTACTTTCCTCCCACTTACCACTGCATTTATAAAATCCTTCTCAAGGAAAAATGCTTGTAGAGCAACAAATACTTTGTTCTCTTGTGGGTGATAGAAGTAATATCCTTTGGTTTCCCTAGGATATCCTACGAAAAGGCATTTATCAGATTTGGGTTCAAGTTTGGTACCTTCCAAACGTTTAACATATGCCCAGCATCCCCAAATCTTCAGGAAAGAGAAACCTGGTTTCCTTCCTGTCCATATCTCATATGGAGTCTGTTCAACAGACTTCGACGGTACCTTATTCAATAAGTATAGCACTGTTTAATGCGTATCCCCCAGAAGGATATTGGTAGCTCAGTGCGACTCATCATTGACCTTACCATGTCTAACAAGGTGCGGTTTCTCCGTTCGGACACACCGTTTAATTGCGGTGTTCCAGGAGGAGTCCACTGTGAAAGAATACCATATTCTTTCAAGTAATCTTGAAACTCATAACTTAAGTATTCGCCACCACGGTCTGACCGTAATGTCTTAATACTCTTCCCTGTTTGTTTCTCCACTTCGTGTCGAAACTCTTTGAATTTCTCAAAAGTTTCCGACTTGTGTCTCATAAGATACACATAACCGTAACGAGATGCATCATCTGTGAAGGTTACGAAGTAGTGAAATCCACCTCTAGCCTGGCTAGACATGGGCCCGCATACGTCAGTATGAACGAGAGCCAACAATTCTGTGGCACGTTCACCTTTACCGCTAAAAGGTGATTTAGGCATTTTGCCTAAAAGACAAGATTCGCAGACGTCATATGAATTGGGATCAAATTCGTCCAAGTACCCACTCTTCGAAAGTGTGGATATGCGAGTCTTGTTGATGTGTCCTAGACGACAATGCCACATATAAGCTTCATCTTTTAGATTACTCCTTTTGAGCCTTTTGTTTGTCATTTTAGGAGATTCATTTATATTCAAAATATAAAGACCGTTATTTGCAACAGCTGTGCAAATTTCTGCATCATTTTATATAAATAACACCCAGTGTTTCTAAATACAAAAGTGTAACCCTGCTGGGTTAACAAGGATACAGATATAATATTCCTAGTTAAACTAGGTACAAAATAACAGTTCAAAAGTTTAAGTACATGCCCTGAGGGCAGTTCTAAAACAAAAGTCCCTACGGCCAAAACAGCAACTGGTGTTCCGTTTCCGACCCGTAGATCCATCTCCCCCGATGCCAGCACCCTGCTATCCTGCAGATCCTGCACATCAGTACAAATATGAGCACCACAACCAGAATCAAAAATCCAATTTTAAAACTAGAAGTATTCATATTTATCTCAATAACAAACATACCAGAGGCGATAGCCTAGCCTTGCCAGCCTTGATATCCTCCCTCTGCCCTTTGCCCATTCGGCAGTCACGTTTCCAGTGACCCCTCTTGCCGCAGTTGAGGCAGATGTCGCGAGATTTGTCCTTTGGCTTCCTAGAAGCCACTGTCAACTTGCCCTTGCCCTTGTTCTTGAACTTCTTCTTCCTCGCACCTCCAATTGCCTTGGGCCCAGCCCTTGGCGCATGAGAGGTCGATGCATAATGCGCCTCGCGCTTGCTCCCCTTTAGGAGTTCCTTTTCGGACTCCTTCAGCACGGACAACAACTCTCCAAGAGTGTCGTCAGTGTCCATCAACTTATAGTTGATGATGATTTGTTTCCAAGTATCGGGTAGCGATTGTAATAGCATATCAATCGTCAACTCTGCCTCCAAGACAATGCCCATCTTGGCTAACTCATCTATGTCAGCGATCATTTGAGTCCCGTGGGCCTCAACTGATGCGCCGTCTGTCATCCGGGAGCGGAAGAGTTTCCTTACTAGCTCGTACCTCTCCATCCGCTTGTTGGTGCGGTGGAGATCACGCAATCTTGCCATCATGTTATAGGGATCCAAGTCCCTGTTCTGGCGTCTGAAATGCTGGGTCATTGCAGCTAGCATAACTGACTGAGCTTGGTCACAATCGTCACTATGAGTCTTCCATAACTCTAGCTCCAGTGGCTCAGTGGGTTTAGGCGGGAGAGGTCTCTGAATAGTATACAGCACCCTCTCAGCCCCAAGCACTATCTTGAGGTTCATTTCCCAGTCGGCAAAGTTTGTCCCTTTGAAGACATTATCGCCCATGATTATGTCGCGGACATTACCCTTGCCAGTCATCTTGACAACTATAGTCCAACTATAAAGTCAACGATGTTATGGGTACAGTCAAACTGTTACAAGCAAAATAACAATATATTAGTCCAACTAATTATTAAAATATTGACGAAATAATTTTGAAAGACGCGTAAGGCTAAGTATCTGAACGAAATTGCAAATTCAATAATAGCCTCCCACTATTTTCTTCAAGTCTCTAACCCTCTTGTGGAGAACTCGGGAAATCGCATTTCCTAGTGGGCTAGGATCCCGTTAAATAACACACAACCTTGACTTTGGCCAATAAAAGCTGTATGCTATTTAACTTAGGTAGATCTCTATGATCAATTGGATCTCATCCAATTCCTAGATCCGGTTAGGTGGACATCCAAGTCCGAAACATATGTATAATGTCAATGTATCCATTACATTTTCCTAACCCTATATCCTCCGAATCATCTAGGCCTTGGCTTTGGCCAAAAACAAACCTAATGATTCCAGTTAAGCGGGACCCATTGACGAGGAAAGTTTCGTAATCAATGTCATTGGACAAAAAGTGATCTTGACTTTGGCCAATAAAAATCACGATTTGGACAAGACACCGATATGCAACAAAACTCTCATGATTCAAGTACATCCTTGATTGACAAAGGTCTTGACTTTGGCCAAACAAACCAATGCCAACTTCGGATCTTGAACAAGAATCATTCAATGGAAGGATATTTGCTTAATATAAATTGAGGGATTTTCGCGTAATTGGCAACCAATTTATTTATCTTTGTTAGGTCTCATCATCATACACCCTTAAGCATGCTTCTAAAACATCATAAAGCGCGTAAAGTAAATTAATAGTGATATGCGGATGGATATATAAACAATTTGTTCCTAGAACAAATCACTCCTTTCCTCTCCCTGCTAGCACTATTCTACTTCTACCCATTTTCATAATACAATAAGAGAAACCTCATTTACATTGAGGGGAATTAGGTGAGAAGAGAATACAAAGAGATAAAGAGATAAGGCTGGACACGCAGGTCCAATTTATAAATTCCAAATTTACAATAATTTCTAAAATTACCATTTCCCTTCTAATATCCATCCGATATACACTATTCATTCACACATACATATATTTTCAAACAAGACATGCTTTTTACAACCAATCTAATCCAATTAATTAGTCTATGTTTAAGTGATCATCCAATGTTCAAACAACGGTTTGATTTTGCGCGAGTCCAACTCGATTGAGAATAAGTACATAAGGTACGAATTCGCGAATTATATCGAACTACTTATTAAATCTAATTTAATTCGTATTCAATACTAATTCAATTATTTAATTCCAAATTAAATGTTTACACTTTTAATGTGCTTTAAAGACTTAGATTCTAAATCTAATCCTATTGGGTCTCAAAGCCCAACTAACATCCAATGTTTAATTTAATTCAAGTCAAATGGGCTTTCAATTGATTTATTAAGGCTTGGGCTTTGGTCAATGTGGGTCAAACCCAATTACCAAGCCCAAATAAGGAATCACCCTTAAATGCCATAAAACCAATTTTAAGCCCATAAGGCCCAATTAAATTTTTAAAGCCCATTATATTATATTTGGACTTAATGGAGTGATTTAGGCCCAATTGGATCCAATCCTTTTGGCCCAAATCTACTTGGTCCACCCAAGCCCATTATGCCCAAATACAATATTAAAAGCCCACAATTCACCATTAAGCCCATTAATTAAATTTAATATTCAAACATTAAAGTCCAATTAATTAAAGTGTAAAACCAAGATTAATATATTAAACCAAATATTTCAAAAATACCCATTTAATTTATTAATCATCTATTTTTCAAAATAAATGTCCAACATTAATTTTAACAAATCAATCCTTTTACATGTCCATTAACATTCGGCCAAGGTGAGTTTTTTGTGTCGATTTGTTTTTCAATCCGATTGAATTACTAATCTACGTCCCGTATACGTTCTAAGTCATCCAATGATCTTAAACAAAAAAATTCCAATCCACTCCAAGCAACACATTCGGCCAAGGCATGAATTTGGGAAAAAAATCATCCAATGCATTTTTCATAAAATTGATTTCATATTATGTCATTTTAACATACATATAGCATACTCATACTCATTCATCAAATTTCACAAGAACATGCTTCAATCAATTTTACCCAAATTTTAACCTAAAGTATTTCATGCTTAACCATGGCTCCATGATACCATTGTTGGTTTCTATTATATGTCCCAAGGAAAGATTAAGCATTTAAATACAACAATGAATATATATATTAAAAGATGAAGTATGGCGGAATCATACTCACAAAGATCGGAATGCGGATGCGTTGATGAAATGAAAATTTTCTCTTTGTGCAGTGAAGGTTTCGGCCAAGGTGAGTGGGGAAGCTCCAAGCTTCTTTGATCCTTCCAAGCTCAAGAATTAGTTTCCCCCTAACACCTTTGTATGATCCCTTGAAGGTGCTAGCCTTGTGTGTGAATTTATGTTCCAAACAAAACACAATTTCTTCAAGTTTTTGCAACAAAAACAGAAAAGTGGAGAGGGCTGTGACTTCACAGTTTCGGTCAAGAGAAAGAGAGGAGAGGGAGGAGTTTTTTATTCAAAAATCAATTTATATTTATGCCATAATATTTATTAAATTAATAATAAACTTATGACACAAATCATGCAATGGCTTAGAGTGTCAAACACTCAATTTCCATGCAAAACCATTGAGTGCATTGTACACTATCTCCATGCAATGCATCACAATTAAATAATGCATAATATGACATGTGTCATGTGGGCCCCACACGTTTCCAAATGAAAGTGGGCCCACGTGCACTCACGCGTTCGGGTTCGATATTTCCGAAATACCGAACTTACGTCGCGACGTTAATTAAATCGAATTTAAATAAATATTGCGCCTAGCGAAATTATTATTTACGTCGCTAACGAATTAATTCTAAATTAACTCGTTTGCCCGAATTAAAATCTAATTTTAATTTCGCGTCGAAATCGAATTTCGATTATTATATCGAATATAATAATTTTACGATTAATTCCAAATTAATCGTTCTCTCTCTATTTATAGTACTTTATCCAAGATAAAGTCTCTCCGTAATTAATCCAAGATTAATCGAGTTTGAATCATACGTCATTGGTGAATCTTCGGGAAGCGACCCAAGAGATCTCCGGATATGTTGGCAGTAATACGGTCGTCGGATAATCCGAACACGTACGTACCTCGTACTACGTTTTTACCGATTCACAAGACAAGGTTGGCTTCTAGCAAAGCGCCATGCCTACCCAATTCTCCAGAAATATTCTTATAGGAATATCAGATCTATATCAAGCGTAGTATACCGTAGTATTGCGTACATCGATCCAGTATCGGACGATCACATGTTAGGCCTGGGGCTGGAAATGTGTCTGCCCCGTACGAAACATATATCGGACATCAAGCAACTAGTCTCTTGTCTCTTTAAATCGGACAATCCTGACCTGGTCATATTGTCCCGACGGTTGCAACCTTTTATAGAGTACTAGTTCTGTGTCCTGCGTGATCATCACCTCCATATGTCTGAAGTGATACTTCCATCTCGACATCACATCCAGTACACTACGATTCTCGATAAACCCAGAAGAGGTGTACACAGAACCGGTTAAGGTCCCCCACCACCAAAACCAAAGTTTACCGATTGTCGCAAGTACTAGCGATGTAAGTCTCAGGTTAAGACCATACACCTACCTACCCTGATGCGGCCTCCCATAGACACGCAGACATACTACCAATGGGATTCCGCGGGGTCTATCCAGAGCGAAGCTGTTTTCCGTACCATCGGTAAAACACAACCTCCTATCGCACTTGCATAAGTATCCAATACTTAAATATATGAGAACTATGCCGTTGTGCCCTCACAACGTGCACAAGCGCAATACTAGTCTATTCCGCATTATCGATGTCCGATCTCGATAATACTCCGACTAGGGATATTTAATGATTAAACCTTTATGGATTGATACTGTCTCATATCATCTCAATCCGGTATTAATCATATGGACTTTCGCCATTTATATATCAAAGTAAATAATATTACAAAACGGCAAAAGGCAATTTCATTATATCACATAGTTAATTTTGTACAATAATACAATATCATTTACAAACAGTGACGCTATGGGACATAATGTCTAACAATCTCCCACTGGCCTATGCCAGTCACTCAAGCATCTAATACCCGAACTATGTATGTGTCGTTCAAAAACTTGCTGAAGAACAGCCTTCGTCAGCGGATCTGTCAATGTTTTGTCATCTGATGTGACCTTCTCGACCTTTACATCGCCACGATTATAATCTCCCGAATCAGATGGTAACGTCGAAGAACCTTCTTGGAACCGTTATGATTAGACCTTGGTTCCTTAGCCTGTGCTATACCCCGTTATTGTCACAATAAAATTAATGGACACGGGCTCAACTGCTAACGGAACTACTCCTAATCCGATTATGAACTTTCGGATCCAACTCTGCCTCCTTTGCTGCTTCAGATGTCAGCGATGTCACTCACTTCTGTTGTTGAATCGGCAACAGTATCTTGCTTGGAAGATTTGGGTTTAATGAGTGTGGACAAAATCTCTCGTTTGACGAAGGATTACCCACACTAGACTCCCCACACTCAAGGGTTCAAGCGACCAAGTGAGCGCACCTTTTTAATACCTTTACGGTACGTTGCCAACGAGTTACGGTGTTGACTAACTGTCGAAATGGATTTCTCCGTTGTAGATTCCCTAGAGGGAGGGTTGAGCGAGGCTCCTTAATTACCCAAGCCCCTTAGGCTCTTATCGCTTGTGTCAGGATAAACACGAGTCTTCCAAACAGTCTGTCACAACGAGCTACAAATAATGATTATCTCGGTGTCTTCACAGCTTTTCCTTATGAAAATGTAGTGAGTGAAGGAAGACATCGAACCATTACCTAGCCTTAACAATGCCTTTGGTTACACCCCTTTCAACTCACTATAGAAACGATTAACTAAAGCACAAATCATAAACATCACAAGACATTATTTCGAGGCCAATTCTCTAATATCCCCAGTGGAGTCGCCAGACTATAGACAACAGAACCTGGGCGACACTGTTCTAAGCTCGCGGCCTAGTTGGGAAAGTATGAAATAACATGGAGTCGCCACCCGGTGTGAACCGGGACAAAGATTTAAGGCCGCACTCACCCCTCGCAAGGGAAAACCTCAAACCGTTGGGTTCGGAATGGTCCCTTACTTATGTCACTTGTGATGATATAATTTGTGCAATGAACTAACCAAGTCTACTCAATAATCATGCTCAAGGGTACTTAGATCTAACATGCTTTCATCCAAATAATTCCACGCAATGTAACACAACGAGCATATTGAACTATTAAATCAACATGCATAAATCATTACCCAATCGCATCATAAACTAAGAACATGCATAATGAACAACCTAAACATGCTTTAACAAATAAATAACAAACTAAATTAAACCATGCTTTAAATAATAAACAAATAACCTAAAGACTATAACATGCTCAAATACAAGTTAGGATGAGACGAGATATGTATATCTTAAGCGGTACGTGGCTTTGTATCCCGAGTGCAGACCATACTACCGTCCATTCAGAATCGGCTATGGAATTTACGTCCGGGTTTCCATCTGATATACCACAAAAGGGAACACATATCCCGCTCATCCAACAATCACATCATGCTTCAAACGACTCTCATGCAATTATATATCAAAATAAATAAAACAACAATAAAGAATATAAGTAGAAAGGTGCCCTCAGATCTAACATCCTTTGTCGTCTAAGAAAGGGCGTTAGACGTCCGTTGGAAGGGTGAATGATCCGCTACTCTTTTAGTTCACCAACTCAACGTCTTTCCTCGCTGTTTTTCTGTTCGGGCTGCTGTTTCAAGTCCGTTTCGCTGCTGTTTCGCTGCTACGTTTCAGGTCACTGTCTTGATGGTTTAGTGGACTGTTTTGGGTGATTTTGAAGGCTTAGGGAGGTGCGTTTGTGAGGATTTTTTAGGGAAACTTTATGGAGGTTTTGGGGATGGTGTTTAGGTGATTTTAGGACTGTTTTATGGGTTAAAGACGCAACAAAAACTGACCAAACAGGGGACGAAACTGTGCAGTTCAAGGTGCAGTGAGGGGTGTTCGGGACTGTTTTGGGCGCTGAATTGGAGCTGTGAATGGGGGTCTTTTGTGCGACTTTGGGGCTTTATTTGAGGCTTATTTTAAGGTGTTTTAGGGCTGTGAATGGGGGCTGGAACTCGGCAATGGAGGGTTAAGTTTAGGGCTTGGGCGTGAAGGGTGTTGATGATGGAGTGAAGGTGCGGCAATGGAGGCTATTGGATCTTGAAGGTGCGGCAATGGAGGCTTCAGGGGGATTCTTGGGCGTGTAATGGAGGCTTAAGAGAGTGCTTTAGGCGTGTGAGAGAGATGTATGGGCTAGGTCTTGAATGGGGGGTGAAGGCCTTTTTTTATAGGCAAAGAGAGAAGACTTTCCTAATTTGAGTAGGAGAGAATCTCCTAATTGGTTTCTAATAAGGAATAGATCTCCTAATTTGGTTTTGTGATTGGATTTGATTTGGAAGGGATTTGATTTGATTTCTTTTATTTAGGTAAGGATTTTATTTGATTTCAACATGTGATAAATGTGCATATACCTAAATAAAGGCATTATGGGCGTGAATCCCCCTCCTTGGGCATGGGCTTGGTTTGACTTGGTTTGACTTGGGTATTTTGGGTTTGGTTTGGGTTTGGTTTGGGTTTTGGGCCTTAAGTAAGCTTTGAAACGGAAGTCCAACAAGCAGCCGAAGCTAAACAACTCAGATAAAATCCAACAAAAATTCTATTTTCCAACTTTACCCTTCCAACGTCCGTTTCCCGCGACTTTCATGACTAAAGAAGTAGTTGCCTCCATACGAGACTCATCATTGGGCTAATGTGTAAAAATGCAATGCCTACACTAACCACTCGGGGTACTTCACCACCTCTAAAAACCCCACATCTATCTACTTCTTGACTTCTTCCCTAACCTTTTCGGCCCATTCTGGCCTCATTCTTCGGAGCTTCTGTTTTACTGGTCTCATTTTCAGATAAGTTGGTATCATGTTCTAGGCAATACCCCTGTCCACTCCTGACATGTCTTCATAGGACCTAGCGAATACTTTTGCATATTTGATTAATATTATCTCTAATTCTTTCCGCTCATCAGAGGTAACCTCACTTGCAATTGAAATTTCATTGGGGTTTTCACATGTACCAAGATTAAATGCATTTGTATTTGTTGAGTTAATGTCAAATATGCTTATGTCATGCATGTTATGATGCAGACTAACAGGAAAAGACTCGAACAAGTAAGCAAAATCAATATCTTTATTATTAATAAATGCATGATTACAATCAAACAGGTCAGGAAAATAAACATCTTCATAATTTGCAGTCTTTTCTTCTTCTGTCTCCTTACTTTCTTCGAGCGTCAGATTCTCCAACTGCAGTATTTCTTCTTCCCATTTATCTTCCTCTTTTGCAGCTTCCTCTACATGTGGTTCTTTGCCCATCACATCTTTGAAGATTTTGAATCCCAGTACTATGATCCCATTGACTTCTACGGGTTCAGGCTCTCATTGATACCCTGTGGCTTTCACAAAGTATTCCATGAACTTCATACCTTTTTTCTTGGTCTTCGGCTCATTCCCATCAGATTCACACCCCAATCCTCTCTTAGTGGTCCGTCCCTTGAAATCTGGCAGTGCTCTTATTCTCTGGCCTCTAGCACTCAAACCTGTGTCTGGCTTATATTTAATTCTTTCCATGATTCTAGCCACTTTAGGGTCCACCCATTCTTCGAAGTTTGCCACCACTTGGAACCTTGTGAAAGGCTGTATGTCTAAGGCAGCCACATCATTGTCTACTTCACCCTTGAGGGTGACGACTTCCTCTCCATGCGGGAACTTAATAACCTGGTGCAAAATGAACGATACGCCCCCAAGTCTATGAAACCATGGCCTCCTTAATAACATAGCAAATGTAGTTAGGATATCAAGCACTGTGAACTCCACCTCATCTTCTATCGGGCCCACTTTGACTACTGTGATGAAAGTGTTGGGAAGCGGCCGTGAGTGCGCAGTGGAAAATTAAATAAATTCAAATTATGATGCCGCTATCCCTTTGCCCAAAACCCATTTGTTTTTATTATTCTACAAGCCTAAGCATGTTACTATATATTCTAAGCATAAAAACTCATAAAACATGCAAAGAACATAAACCTAAACAAGCTAACTATCATAATAACTCCAATTAAAATAAAGAAAGAAAGAGACTTACTTGAACCGAAGACTCCTCCAGTCCTCCCTCAAATCTTCAAGCATTTCTCGAACTCAGCAAGCTCTTCCACGTTCCAAAGAGCCACCCAAGTGTGTGGCCTCCAAAGGTGCACACACCAAAGCCAAAACTCAACGGCAAGACTACGCCTTGAGTGCACGAGTATTTTGTCCTTGGTGCTAGCCTAGGCAAATACCTCAAAACTTTTAACTCGAGGTTCCTCTAGTCAATTAGACTTAAGGATCCTCAAAATCAGTGGCTTACTTTTAAACTTTAGAGTTGCTCACTTATATAAACCTAAGATATGAAAAATTTGGTGCAAAATTTGTAAGGAATTTTTTGGGTTTATATAGGTGCTCCAAAGACAACAAGATTAATTAAGAATCCGATGTGGGATAAAAGTTAATTTAATCTTAGACATTGGATCTTAATTTAGTGGTTTAATGAGATTATAAAACCCTAATAAGAGTTTGGACCGAATTGGAATTCAAAACAAATAACAAATAAAAAAATATACTATTCACATCACTAATCACATTACTATTCACGTTACTATTTATATTTTTATTTTTTTTATTTATTTATTCCAATTCCCAAAGTGCCCCTATCGTCATTCACCAATCCCTAAGCCACTATGGAAACTCATAAATGATCTGTTCAATAATTAAACACATTGAACCATTTATGAACAATTCCTACAGTAATCATATATGCTGTTAAATTTGTACTGTGCACTGTTAACCATTAATTTTGACTTTGATGTGTATGACCTTTTCGGTTCCCCTCAAGTTGGACATGAAATGAATCTTGATAATTCAATCGAACAAAAATTATCCTCCAATCAGATGTTCGTTCGATTTCAATGACCAAGGTTGACATCTAGCTACATGCCAAAGGCCCCAAATGAGAAGAAAAGATATATACCTATTCTGTATGCGATTTACATATGATACGGTCCCTCGCTTCACTGTATCCCAACCGTTTGACCTAGGGTATTGAAAATGTATACCCATATAGTCAAAGGTATGATGTTGATAGTGTCATGAATCGTGCTAACCCAAGAATCTCACATGATTCTTTCGATGCGGCCATAGTCTCAAACACTGATCACACATATCAACCCGCGAACTAGAATACTACTATTATAAGAAAATATTATCCAAGAGAGTGGTGATTCTGTGTTGTATCTTTACAAACTTCATGTGTTTCAACAAATGACCCAATCGTACCCTTATGACCGGATCTTTTGAAACGGGGAAGGAGAATGTCAAAGTCATTTGATCCACACATAAGATTGTAAAGATCTCAAGTATAAGGACTAGTCATATAATCGATACATGAAAGTTCTCACAGACACATGGGATAAACACTCAATATGAAAACTTTCGGGGGTCAGTTCGATGGACACGAGCAACTCATGCATCCATGTGATACACCAAGCGGACAGATCTCCGCTAGCAGCCTATGAGATCGGCTACCCCACTTAAAGGTGGATCATATCATCATGCTAGTCTCTCTCGCTTTGTGAACGCCCAGATTATTCATAAAACTATGACTAGGAACGTTTGAGAGTAATGATTCTCATAACGCATGGAAGCCATCATCTTATTACTCCAAGGGCTTTATTACAGTGTTTGATGATTCATATAATTTATGTAAGACACGTATATAAAGATTGCCATTTTATTAATTAATGAAAATATTACAAATACATGTACATATAGCCCATCCACAAATTGGGTATAGGACATATCCCTAACAATCTCCCACTTGCACTATAGCCAACTATTATGAATCTGGACACCATACTCTTGGGTGTGCCTATCATGGTTTTGTTGAGTCCGCCCTTTAGTCAGAGAATCTGCAAGATTATCTTCTGTGGGTATTTTCTCTATAATAACTTCTTTTCTCTCAACAATCTCCCTGATGAGATGAAATCGCCTGAGTACATGCTTGAATTTCTGGTGGGACCTTGGTTCCTTTGATTGAGCAATGGCGCCCGTGTTGTCACAGTACATCGTGATGCCATTTTTTATCTCGGGAAGCACTTCCAGCTCCGTGATGAACTTCTTTATCCAGGCTGCTTCTTTAGCTGCCTCAGATGCTGCAATATACTCGGCTTCAGTGGTGGAGTCCGCTGTAGTTGACTGCTTTGAGCTTTTCCATCTGACAGCACCGCCATTCAAAGTAAATAGATATCCTGTTTGTGATCTGATGTCATCCCTATCGGTCTGAAAGCTCACATCATAGTAACCAATGACTTTCATCTCAGAACAATCTCCGTATGTCAAAGACACATCCTTAGTTCTTCCCATATACTTGAGGATTGTTTTGACAACTGCCCAGTGTTGCTCACCAAAATTTGCCTGATACCTGCTCGTTATGCTAAGAGCATAAGAGACATCAGGTTTTGTACATAACATGGCGTACAAGATCGATCCTATTACTGAAGCATAACGGATCATACTCATACGCTATCTATCTGAAGGATTATCTGAACATTGCTCCTTAGATAATTTGATTCCATGACAAGTAGGTAAATTACCTATTTTGGAATCTTCCATTTTGAATTTTTTTCAAAACTTTATCTATGTACGTAGATTGAGAAAGTCCTAACAACCTCTTAGATCTATTACGATAGATCTTAATGCCGAGGATGTAGGCTGCTTCTCCCAAATCTTTCATGGAGAAATTCTGAGATAACCATTGCTTGGTAGCTTGCATCATGGGAATATCATTCCCGATGATTAATATGTCATCGACATATAATACAAGAAATATAACAGCACTACCACTAATTTTCCTATAAACACAAGACTCGTCTACATTTTTGATGAAGTCAAATTCTTTGATTGTCTCATCAAATCGTATAGTCCAACTTCTGGAGGTTTGCTTGAGTCCAAAAATGGATCGTTTAAGCTTGCATACTTTATTATGATCATCCTTAGATGCAAACCCCTCATGTTGTGTCATATAGACTTCCTCTACGAGGTTTCCATTAAGGAAAGATGTTTTGACATCCATCTGCCAAATCTCATAATCAAAGTGTGCAGCTAGTGCCAGTAAAATTCGAATGGACTTTATCATTACAACATGCGAGAAGGTTTCGTCATAGTCAATTCCTTGGATTTGTCTATAACCTTTCGCCACAAACCTAGCCTTATTGGTTTGGATGTTGCCTTCTGCATCAGTTTTACGCTTGTAAATCCACTTGCAGCCTATGGGTTTTATCCCTTCATGTGCATCCACCAAGTCTCAGACGTGATTCTGATACATAGAGTCTATTTCGAATTTCATGGCCTCAAGCCATTTGACTGAATCAATGTCACTCATTGCTTCATAATAACTGGTAGGATCGTCATCTTCAATGACCTGATCATGTTCCTTGTCAATATGGAAACCATATCTTTCAGGCTCATATCTTTCCCTACCAGAACTTCTAAGTTCATAACCTTGTGGTTGTTCCGTCGCTGCCCTTTTGAGGGGCCTGGGGTTTAGTTCTATGTTAGTTTGTTCTTCTCCTACCTCATCGAGGTCAAGTCTACTCCCACTATATTTCTTGAGAAGGAATTCATTCTCTAGAAATTTAACATTTCGTGAGACAAATGTTCTTTGTTCATTTGGGACGTAGAACACGTATGCTCTTGAGTTCAATGCATATCCTACAAACTTACATTTAACAACCCTATCATCCAATTTGTTAGTTTGTGTGAGCTTAAAATATGCGTCACATCCCCAAACTCTTAGATAACTAAAACTAGGACGTTTCCCAGACCATAACTCATATGGTGTTTGACTAACAGTTTTGGAAGGAACTTGGTTTAGTAGTAGTGTTGCAGTTTCTAAATCAAGACCCCAAAATGAAAGAGGTAGATCCGTGTCTGGCATCATTGATCGGACCATATCTAATAATGTCTGATTTCTCCTTTCGGAGACCCCATTATGCTGTAGAGTTCCCAGAGGAGTCCACTGGGAAACATTGCCATTTTTCTCAAGTAATCTTGAAATGCGTCGCTTAAGTATTCACCACCTCGGTCAGACCTTAGTTACTTAATACTTTTATGAAGCTGGTTTTCTATTTCTTTGTAGTCTTTGAATTTCTCAAAGGCTTCATATTTGTATCGTATAAGGTACACATACCCATATCGATACGAGTGATCATCGATAAAGGTAATAAATTTTGAGAATCCACCTCTAGCGGTGACTGACATTAGTCCGCAAACATCAGAGTGTATGAGTTCTAATGTCTCCGCTGCACGTTGTCATTTACCTTTGAAGGGTAATTTGTCAGTTTTACCAAGTAAACAAGACTCACAAGTTCCATAAGGTTCATATTTGAAGGGTCTGAAATACTCATCCTTATGTAGCTTAGTTAATATTGTTTCATTGATATGACCTAAGTGATTGTGCCATAGAAGTGATTCATTGAGATTATTTGAGTTAACGTTGTATATAGTAGAGGTTGAACATTCTTTGTTAGTTTGTAAGACATAGATACCATTATTCAAAACACCATCTCCATATTTTATTTCATTGAAATAAATAGAACATTCATTACAACTTATTAAGCATGAAAAGCCTTATTACATAAAGAAGAAATTGAAATGATGTTCTTTACTAGAGAATGTACATAAACACAATCTTCTAAGTATAAAACTAAACCATTCGGCAAAACTAATGAATAACTCCCCACGCATAATGCAGCCAGTTTTGCTCTATTACTCATGAATAAGTCAACCTCCCCATGACAGAGTCTTCTACTATTTCTCAGGCCCTGCACATTGTTACACAAGTGAGTCCCACAACCGGTCTCTAGCACCCAGTAGAAGGTTCAGAGTTTTAAGAATATAGTTCAATCATATACAACATACCTGAAGCATTGGGCTTCTTGGCCTCTTGGGCTTCCCTAGCTTCCTTGGCTTTCAAGGATCTGCAGTCTTTCTTCCAATGACCCTTCTTTCCACAAAAGAAGCATTTCCCCTTTCCCTTTTTCTTCTCCACCTTACTATTAGGCTTTAGGTGATCTGGAGCCTTGGCCTTGCCCTTATTTTTCTTTAGGCCTCGTGTCTTCAGGTCCGTACCCGTAAGCATGACAGAGGTTTTAAGCTCCGGTTTAAAGTCATTCTCTGATTGCTTTATCAGATTGTGCAATTCTGCTAAAGTAGCTTCTTTATTAGACAGATGAAACTCCATAATAAAGTTAGAGAAGTCTTTTGGTAAGGATTGAAGAATTAGATCGTGACCTATCTCATGATTCATGATAAACCAGAGGTTGGCCAATTTTTCAATGTGGCCAATCATCTTAAGCACATGTCCACTAATAGATCATTCCTTATAACTTGTTTGGAATAAGGCAGCTGAAACTTGGAATCTCACGGTATGAATGAAAGTTGCATACAACTCCTTCAAGTGAAAGATAATGGTTTGAGCATCCATATCTTCGTGAGCATTCTGAAGTTCGTCCGACATAGAGCCAAGCATTATGCATACTGCTTGCTCATTATCATCGATGAGTTTCTTCCAAGCATCAAATGTATTTTGGTCAGTATCTTCTGTGTGTTCAGGGGAAATGGTCTTTCAAGAACATAGAAAATATTTTATTGTCGTATGACAATTTTAAGGTTTCTAAACCAGTCATTGTAGTTGTCCCATTTGAGCTTATGCTCATCAATGATGAAACGAAGTGATATTCTGTTTGCCAATTGAATGTTTATGAAATATTTTAACCCACCTGTTAAGAGAGAATGTTAAAATTAGGAATATTTATTCATTAATAATTCATAATAACATAGGCTTTTAATATTATGAAGTTGCTCCCACTCAATTGTTTTAAAATTTTAAGCAAATCACATCAACCCCAATATGATGGATTTCTTGTGGGCAAGGATCCCATTATCATCATTTCATAACTCCGACTAGAGCCGGTCATTATAAAATACGATAATTAAGTAGGTTCCAACCAATTTATGATATAAATCACAATTCCTTGATCATTGGGTTGGGCAATCAAACATGCCATATCTTATGCTAGTCTTTGTGACACCCAATCTTTGCCACTAAGTTATAAGACCACGCCTAAGGGTCGCTGCGTCTTATGACTCAGAAAAGTCAAACTATTGTCAATAGTACGATTTAAGGATAAATTGGTATTGGTCAGTCTGGTAAAGCCTAGTCCTGCCAATACGGTTGCAGCCCTTTGGTTCTATACTTTACAATGGGAGGCAAATTTTAGACTTAAATTATTATTGTGGATTTTAGCAAGTTTAAGTGAATAACTGTCAAATGGATTCCTCGATTGAAAATTCCCCAGAGGGGGAGGGTGAAGTGAACTCTCTTAAATACCCTTACCTCTTAGGCTCTTATTGCCTTGGTGACAGGAATGAACAATAGATCCTCCAAATTAGTCCAACAATTTAAATACACTTTAAGGTAAGCTTTGAGTAAATGATTATCTAGATGTCTTCACAACTTTTCCTTTTGGCTATAAAACGGTAGTGAGTGAAGGAAGACACCAAATCATTATCTAAGTCTAGTAATACCTTTGGTTAAATTAACTTTAGTTCAGAAAGTTTTATTAACGCCTTGGTCTCACCCCACTTATATCTTTTATAATGTCTTTTATTATAAACAGTGTGATTTATATTTATTAGCCTTAAAGGTAATGAATCTCTAAGTTCATCACGAATAATTACTTAGCTAAGGGATAAGCAATACACTCTCTATTTCCTTAGAAAGTCTCTAGATGCTTGCTCCCTTAAATAATCATGCCAATTCTAATCATACATAGAATCATTAAGCATATGAGTTTTAATATGTTGTATTTATTTTAGGCATTAAATAACTTTTATTAATACTTAATTATGATATTGCATTTTATTTTAATCAAATAAATTTACTATTCACATTTTTTACAGATGCGTGAACTTTAAATGCAATTTCATAATTCAAATCTGAACCAAATCATGTAAAACTTGTGCCTAAAATTAAGTTCAGGGTGTTAGCTTTCCAACGAGCTTTTAAACACCCAATGTCGAGTTCAAATGAGAGAGAACTAATCAAAATAAAAACGGTGCTATGATACCACTGTTGGGAAGCGGCCGCGAGTGCGCATCGGAAAATTAAATAAATTCAAATTATGATGCCACTATCCCTTTGCCTAAGACCCATTTGTTTTTATATTCTACAAGCCTAGGCATGTTTTTATATATTCTAAGCATAAAAAACTAATAAACATGCAAAGAACATAAACCTAAATATGCTAACTATAATAAGAACTCTAATTAAAATAAAGAAAGAAAATGACTTACTTGAACCGAAGACTCCTCCAGCCCTCCCAACAATCTACAAGCTTTTCTCAAACTCAGCAAGCTCTTCCACATTCCAAAAAGCCACCCAAGTGTGTGGCCTCCAAAGGTGCACACACCAAAGCCAAAACTCAACGGCAAGACTACGCTTGAGTGCCACGGGTATTTTGCCCTTGGTGCTAGCCTAGGCAAATACCTCAAAAACCTTAACTCGAGGTTCCTCTAGTCAATTAGACTTAAGGATCCTCAAAATCAGTGGCTTACTCTTAAACTTTAGAGTTTCTCACTTATATAAACCCAAGATATGAAAGGTTTGGTGCAAAAATTTGTAAAACATTCTTTGGGTTTATATAGGTGCTCCAAAGACAACAAAATTAATTAAGAATCCAATGTGGGATAAAAGATAATTTAATCTTAGCCATTGGATCTTAATTTAGTGGTTTAATGAGATTATAAAACCCTAATAAGAGTTTGGGTTGAATTGGAATTCAAAACAAATAACAAATAAAAAAATTTACTATTCACGTTACTACTCACGTTTTTTATTTATTTATTTATTTATTCCAATTCCAAAGTGCCCCTATCGTCATTCACCAATCCCTAAGCCACTATGGAACTTAATAAATGATCTGTTCAATAATTAAACACATTGAACCATTTATGAACAATTCATACTGCAATCATAAATGCTGTTAAATTTGTACGGTGCACTGTTAACCATTGATTTCGACTTAGTTGTGTTTGACCTTTTGGGTTCCCCTCAAGTTGGACATGAAATGAATCGTGATAATTTAATTGAACATAAATTATCCTCCGATCAGATGGTCGTTCGATTTCAATGACCAAGGTTGACATCTAGCAACATGCCAAGGCCCCCAAATGAGAAGGAAAAATATATACCCATTCTATCTGCGATTTACATATGATACGGTCGCTCGCGTCACTGTATCCCCACCATTTGACCTAGGGTATGTAAAATGTCTACCCATATAGTCAAGGTACGATGTTGATAGTGTCATGAATCATGCTAACCCAAGAATCTCACATTATTCTTCCGATGCGGCTACAGTCTCAAGCACTGATCACACATATCAACCCGCGAACTGGAATACTACTCTTATAAGAAAATATTATCCGAGAGAGTGGTGATTCTCTGTTGTATCCTTACAAACTTCATGTGTTTCAACAAATGACCCAATCATACCTTATGACCGGATCTTTTGAACCGGGGAAGGAGAATGTCAAAGTCATTTGATCCACACATAAGATTGTAAAGACCTCAAGTCTAAAGACTAGTCATACAATCGATGGGTGTGGACTGATGCTCATGATTCAGATTCCCATAGACACATAGTCATTCTACCAATGGGATTCCGAGGGGTCAATCCAGAGTGAAGTTGTTCCCGGTCCAACAGCTAATAGAACCTCCTATCACACTTGCATAAGTATCCAATACTTAAATATATGAGAATTATATTGTTAAGCTTCCATAACGCGCACAAGTGTAATACTAGTCTATTCCGCATTATCGATGTCCAGTCTCGATAATACTAGGACTAGGGATATTTAATGATTAAACCATTCGTGGATTAATATTGTCTTATATCTTATTAATCCAGAACTAATCATAAGAACTTTTATCAATTATATATATCCAAGTAATCTAATTATAAAATGATAAAATATCAATTTTCTTTGTCACATAATTAATTTGTACAAAAACATTATGTCTTTTACAAATAGTGATATTATGGGTCATAATTGTCAAACAGAATCAAGATTGGATCTTGGAGTCAAGCTGTAACATCCCTCTCCAAGAGATGCTACCGGCAGGGAATAAGCCACCCTATCCCCCTTAGCCTCTGACTTTCTAACTCTGATCAACTCTACTAATCTCATCTTAAACATGATCTCATACTTGGGACCATAGCCGAACTCAATAACACAAGATCCACTTTAACATGCATTATTATATACTCAAAATACCATATTTTTACAACCATGTCATGGACACTTTAACATATAAAACATACAATCTTGACTGTACTATTGTCTGATACAAGACTTCATTTTGACTTTGACTGACAATGTTTCTGACTTGACATGGTGGACTCAACACCCCTAGTGACTGCCATCAGTATCCATCCTCCCGAGCAAGTGTTGGATAATATGACCCATAGCGTCACTATTTGTACAGATCATGGTGTTGTTGTACAAATTACCTATGTGACAAAGGAGATTGCACTCTTATCATTTGTGATTAGATCACCTTAGATATATAAATGATGAAAGGTCCCTATGATTTGTTCCTGGACGGAGAATGATATAAGACAGTATCAGTCCACGTAGGATAAATCATTAAATATCCCTAGTCGTAGTATTATCGAGACAGGACATCGATAATGCGGAATAGGCTAGTTCTCATATATTTAAGTATTGGATACTTATGCAAGTGCGATAGGAGGTTGTGTTTTACCGATGGTACGGGAAACAGCTTCGCTCTGGATAGACCCCTCGGAATCCCATTGGTATTATGACTATGTGTCTATGGGAGTCCGACATCAGGGTAGGTGTATTTGGTCTTAACCTGAGACTTGCACCGCTAATACTTACGATAATCGGTAGACTTTGGTCTTGGTGGTACAGGGCTTTAACCGGTTCTGCATACACCACTTCTGGGTTTATCAGAGAGTCGTAGTGTATTGGGTGTGATGTCAAGACGGAAGTATCACTTCAGTCATAGTGGAGATGATGTCACGCAGGATACGGTATTAGTGCTCTTGAGTGATGCGCATCCAATCATGATATTATGACCAGGTCATGAATATCTGATTATAGAGACTAGTTACCAGACATCCGACATGTGCTTCGGACGGGGCAGACACTTATCCAGCCCCAGCCCTAGCACGTGACTATCCGATACTGGGCCGATATACACAATACTACGGTATACTACGCTTGATACAGATCTATATATTCCTGTAAGAATATTTCTGGAGTATTGGGTAGGCATGGCGCTTTGCTAGAAGCCAACCTTGTCTTGTAAATCGGTACACGTAGTACGAGGTACTTACGTGTTCGGATAGTCCGACGACCGTATTTGCTGCCAACATATCCGTAGATCTCATGGGTGTTGAGTTCTAATATATGTCCCAAGATCAACAAATCAAGCAAGAAAACGCATGAATACACAACATAGGAGGTGCGGAATATACTCACAATGGTCGGTTTTGATGCGAAGAAGAACACAAGCCATTTTCGTCCTCCATTGAGTTCGGCAGTAGCTCTCCTTGACAGTGGGCTGCTCGATTTTGAGCCTTCTTCCTCCTTGTTCATTCGGCCATTGATGAACCACCATTGAAGCTCCAAGCTTCAAGCTCCAAAAACCAAATCCAAGCTCACAAATTCGTTTCACTATCACCATAATATAACCCTAGGTGTGTGCTAGCACTTCTTCATCTTCTTTGCTTCTCATTTGCTCGGTCAAACCAGAACAAAAACAAGAAGAAATCGGCTTGAAGCCGTGAAGAAAGAAGAGAAAAGAGAGGGAGAGAAGAGATGCGTAAGTGTGGTGAGAGAGAGAGAGAAAAGCTTTTTCATTTATTATATATTTATTTCATTTACCAAGTAAATTAATAAATAAACATATGTATTACTTTAATACAAAAGTCAAGTAGAAAAAGCAAAAAGCAAAAGTCCTTTCACCTTTTACTATTCACATCAAGTCACTTTAATAAAGTGACAACATGTCATGTCACATCACATCACTCAAAGTGACAAGTGATTTGACAATTGATGCGACTAGCGATTTGACGCTTGATGTGACTTGCGTGTCGGGCTTGAATTCGAAATACGAATGCGCTCGTAATCAATCTCGGGCTCGGGTTCGCTAATTCCAAATTAACGAATTTTCCGTCGCGTCGTAATTAAATGATTA
>SKCR01030413.1:0-31527 GCA_019454045.1 Zanthoxylum bungeanum | reverse complement strand
GCTATGGGCACAAAGTCTATATATATGATGTGGTTTTAGATAGTTGTTGTGTAATACCTCATTTTTTTTAATCAAATTATTATTTTTATTATCACACCTAAACCTAACCAATTATCACGACCTAATTATCATTAACAACTATGTTTGTTTGTCCCCTAAACCAAACAAAACAAGTAACAACCATCCACCCTACCCCTAACCCAATCAAACAACAACCATCACCATTTTTTTTTTTTAAAAAATCAAACAACCTTTGGCATTTGAGAGTGTTTTTAAGTTGTATCCAAAGAGGAGAGGGTAAGGTGTGTCTTGCGTAAATTTGCAGGGACATTGAGATAAAATTATATGGAGTTTTAGAGAGAGAAATTGAAACCAATTGAGAGAGAAATATATATAGAGAGAGAAAGTCTATCCAGAGAGAGAAAATATCTCATTCGACGTCGTCCGATCTCCGTTTCCGGTGAGTTGCCACATCTGGATAATCCCCTCGACGAGAAGAAGCCAATGATGTCGGTCCGACGACCTGAATCCACTGTACGCGCCCCGCACGCGCCTTACACGCGCCACCTCTTTGTTGTTTCACACGCCCCACTCGCCGCCTTCCGTGTATGACACCTTCCGGACTCGAATTTTCCACTCATTAAGATATATAGTGTGGACACTTCGTTTGCCCAAATCGGACATTTGGTTGTTGAGAAACGAGTAAAAAATGATAGTTATCATTGTTTAACTGATCGTCGGTAACCACCATGCTTCAGCCCTCATCACCACCATCACTGTGATCGACGTATATTGACCAGTATTTCATTCGTTGTGAGATTTGGAGGTCGTTGAAGCTTGGTATGTTATTTTTATAGTTTTGGGGGTGTAAACATAATATTTTGAAAGTTTTAGACTTAATTACATATTAGTTTGATTATGATGGTAAATATGTAAATTCTATTTTCAGGGATTAAATTGAGAGTTTTAGGACTATATTGACATAATAGAAAAGAGTTTGGGTTAAATTGGAAATTTAGAAAGTTTAGGGGTAAAACCATAATTTTAGCAAAGTTGAGGGACTTAATTATAATTTTATATTTTTCAGATCTTAGCGAGGATATAGACATATAAAGGACTTTTGCGAGGATTGAGATAAGTACAACGCACGGTGATTCCCTTAACATAATTATTTGTTGATTGATGGTTGTGAAAGTGTGTGTATATATGTGTGTGTGTGTGTGTGTGTGTGTGTGTGTTGTGTGTGTGTGTGTGTGTGTGTGTGTGTGTGTGTGTGTGTGTGTGTGTGTGTGTGTTGATAGATATATTGATTTATTGAAAGCATGAGAAATATGAATTCATAATTGTTGAGATGAGATTGATGGATTGAATATGAGATGTGTTTGTATAGGGTGATGTGTGTTGTTATGTTATGCTGCCAGGTTTTGTATAATGGTGGTCGGAGATGAGATGAGTTGAATGATATGAGAGATGAGAGATGAGATATGAGCAGAGAGAGCTCATGAGAGGCTATGCGATGTTATGCATAATCAGTGGTGTAGCGTGTTTCAATTCCCACTTATATATTTATGTTGGATGAGTTGGTGGGAAACCTTGAGAGTTATGTGTTACCTCCAATTAGTTTCAATCCACTATTATATAGAACCCGAATTAGTAACCATGTTTGATAGATGTTTGTACTGTTGTGAGAATGGTTGCTTGAGATGATATTACAGTATATGTTATTTTCATATATTATTATTATAGATACACTTACATATCCATATTTTTATTGGTGATGTCATGTTGAGAGTATGAGTGTTTTACTTACTGAGCTCTTTAAGCTCACTCCCCTTTTCCCAAACATCTCAGGTAGTTCTCCAGCACAACAGTAGCAGTATCAAGAATTGATCCATGTACCACAGTCGCTTTTCGGGTTGGTCCAGACATTTAAGATATTATTTTCACATTTTTAAGGATTTGTGTTGTAAACCATAATATTGGAAATATTATGCTAAGATTTGCTAATTTATAATCTAAGAAGTATTATTTGTGTATATTTGTTTGAATTGTATGACATGTAAAATGCTCGAACTAAAGAGGTCTGCGAACCCCTTGCTAGGGTTGGGTCCGCTCTAGGGAGGGGGTTGGGCCCGCTCTAGGATTGTAATTTAGGGTGTGATAGTCAGTTTTTCAAGGGGAACTCTTTCGATTTTCCGACTCTGTCTCACCCCTACCTTACTTAAGGGGACATGTGTGATAAATGGAGCCATTAAGAGACAGGTATGAGTGATAAATTTGATTTTCTACCGCTAAAATATGAAGAGTATGCACTATTTTTTGTGAAAATCAAATTTTACCCTATTGAAACAATATTTTGATTATGTACAATGGCTAAATATGATATGAAGATGTTAATATATGTATTCGTATAATAGAAGATATCCATATCACTAGCTAATTATCACTACTGTGGACCTGAACGGGTACGAGTAGAATTTTGTGTATAGAAATAGAAATACATGACCATGTCCCCTTTCAAATTAAAGTGTACTCTGAATTAACTATATTGCATCATAAAAAGTAAAAATGAATATCGCCAAGAATTTATTTCGCTCTTTCCACAGAACCATTGTAGAACTTGAGCTTTGACACTCATTACATGCTCATGAACACTTCAAAGTTTTAAGTTTCTTGGTTTCTTGGTTTCACACTATTTGCTACAAGAAGCAATAAAATGAAAATCTTATACAAAACAATCAAACTGTTCAATTACTTTCATTATTGATTAAAAAAATCAACAAAATCACAACTTTGACTCCAACGATACATGTATACAAATTTAGAAATGAAAAAAAGACGAAATTAAAAGCTCATAAATGGACGATTGACTGTTATTTTGTCATTTTAGGAGATATATCTAGAAATCTGATTTTTTATTTAAAAATCTCAAATTTCGATCATGATTCGTGATTCTAAATCATTCGATTTGAAATTTAAAATGATTTTTTATTCCGATTCAAAATTCTCCTGAATCCATAATCGGTATGAGACCAAAATTGACATATCTCAATCTATTTTGATCGATTGTCATCTCTAGGATCAATTTTTATTTTTATTTAATACAGGAAATTGACATAGAAGAAAATGGTGACTATATTAATAAATCAGAACAATTATTGACATGTATTGTATATACATGAAAATTTGAAACTAGAAATTTCTTTCAACTGGATACTTCAACAAATTAAAGATAGTTCTTGCTTCAAAGGAATCCACCCATGTCTGACTTCTTAGGCTGCTGCTGCATAGCCAGAAATGTAAGGAGTCCCAACACTTCTAGCAGGAATTTGCTTCAATGATTTTACTGCCATTGGGTTATTGGAACTCTGCAGAACCAAATAAACACAACCGTTAGCTTTAATGAAGTTGCATTAGGCCTCATGCAATTAAGGTGTACAGTTACAATGTTTTAGCTACAAGCAGGGTTTAGAAAAGGTATTGTTATACGTAGTTTTATCTCTGTCTTTTTTTTTTTATAAAAAGACTATTTTTAGGGTTGGAATCCATAACTAAGCAAATAGCAAATTAACATTAGGTGGATAAAAGATGGCAAAAATCTCCATGGGGACGTGGATCCCGAAGGCCCAATATGTTGGGGTAGGTAAGATGATAATTTTCTATATCTGTTAGTTGAATGGGTCGAGTACGGGTATTAGTATCCCCGTTTTAATAAATGTAAAATCTCCCACGTGAACAGGGACTCGCAGGGGACTGTGGGGGCATATCAAATTTTCTTTTCAGTTTGTTGAACAAGCCATATATATATATATATATTTTGACATCCTCATACTCAATCTGTTGCCATCCCTAGTCACTACCTTCATTAGGCTTCATGTAATTGTTAGAGATGAATTAGTTACCATTTTGCAGGTTCCGGCTTTAAGGTCACAAATGGGGAAATCAAGAGGGCAGCAACTGTAATGGTCTTCACAGCAAGTAGCAGATTCAATAGGGCAACAACCCCAGCCAAAGCACAAGTCTCTATACTCATAAATGCAGCAGCAAGTGCTTCCCTTAGGGCACGAGTAGTACTCGTCGCAGACGGCGGAGGCGCCCGGAGGAGGGTTCACCGGAGAGGGAGGTGAAGGCCCGGGATTAGGTGGGTTCTGGCCTTTCTTGATTGGATATGAGGGCTCTATTGCAATGCCACATTTGCCTGGTTTGGTCTTCACATTACGCTCCATTTTGATGTAGCCACTCTCACCCCAGTCAACTCCCCATGAATTCCTCACAATCCAATAATCCAAGCCATTCTCGGTGCCATATCCCACGGCAACAACACCGTGGTCTAGTTCTGTCCCGCAAGTTCCGGTGAATATACCCTAAATAAATCAAACAATAAAATGTTAAAAATAAGGTCTAAAAATATATTAGATTTTAAAAAAAATTCATATATATATCACAAGTTATGAAAATTAAAAATTTTACATTAAAAAATTAGTAATAAGGGACATTTTATACCAAAAATTAATTATCAAATATGACATTTCATACCCAAAAGACTAAAAAATTTGGCTAAAATGTCCATTTTTCACAAAGATTGTTAGCTCATTCATCGTAGTTAGAGACTTCAACTCAGTATCAATATCACCAGTATTTACTGGCGGAGTTATATCGAGGTGAATGAGAGCTCTCTCCTCTACTCAATCCAAAAATTTATTAAAATATATTTTTATAAATTAATTGAAAGTCTAATTTAATAATTATGACTTGCCCCTCAAAAAGAATAATATCTAATATTTTTTTGTGAATATTAAATTTTAACTCTACTAATCAATATTCTAATTACGCCACTCACTAGCATCACTATATCATCTAACTTTTTCAAAAATACTGTAATGAAAGGAATATAAGTTTTTACCGATTGGTAAAGCTGGAAAGCCCTGCCACCAGCTTCAATGGCAACGCTAACAGGTTGATTAGCGAGAGCCTTCTGCAACGATCTCTCATCGTTTTGTGGAACATCTTCATATCCATCAATGGTAACAACATGGGCATTTTTCTGCGCAGATGAAAAAAGTGATAACAAAATTAGGTCACACGTTAAACTTAATCAAGAATTTGATGCATATATAGATATTTATAGGGCTGGTGATATACACAAACCATAACATCAGGACGGGCTAAACGTTAAGAAAAATACAAATTCTAATGCATTATCTTTTGTCCTCACGATGTTAATAACATGATGACGGTTTATATAAGATCAGTTATTTATTTCTCTATATACACACGTACCCTATTGGGATCACAAGCTCTATCAAAAGCCTTGTAAGGGTAATCTTGTTCAGTGTCAATGCCGCCATTATTGACGATGAATTCAAAGGCATAGTCCATGAGACCTCCATTGCAGCCCTGGTTATATTGCTTGTCACAATCGACAAGTTCCTGCTCGGACAAGGAGATTAAATCTCCTGTTACAATCTGGTTTATTCCCTCTACTGCCCCAATTGTAGAGAATGCCCAACAACTTCCTGTATTCAAAATAATCCAATTTTATGAGCTTATGTTTGTTCAATCCAATAAAAAAGTTAATCAATCTGTAACCTTTTGACTCAATAATCATAATAAAAAGATGTGTCGATGCACGAAGGCTCAAAAAAAATAATAAAAATAATAATATTGTAAGGATTATTTAATTCTTTATGAATATGAGGATGGGCAAATATTAATCCAACCAATCCAATACAGTATAAAAACAAATAAACTTAAGTTTGCACAATCAAAATCACATACCACATTGGCCTTGATCCTTGACAGGCCCAACGGCACCCTTAGCTCTCCAATCAACAGATTCCGGCAACGCATGGCCATGCTTATACATATACCTCTCGCTGTTCTTCTTCTTCTTCCTCCTCTCCATCTTAGTACCCAAATACATTTTCCTGAACTCATCATTACTCAAATCCGCAAACTTGTTCAAACCCAACTTGTAAGTTCTAACGACGGCGTTTTGTTCATTAACGAACTTTACATTATCCTTAAAAATCTCGAACCGCCTCTCTTTTTCACCCAACGTGTTGTAATTCTTGCCGTGCTTTACCAACCAACGCTCGTACGTTGCCTTCATGTCGGATTCTGACACGTTAACGTAGTCGATGATCGACATGTCTAGGGCAAAAGTTGAAGTGAAGAAAAATAAAAACAAAAATAAAAATGACACCATGGTTAGAGGAGAAGTCATTTGTGAAAGACTAAGAGCTTTTTTTTTTTTTTTTTCAAAAGTGATTACATGGAAGTGATTTTTGGTTTAAGGAGAAAGAAGCTGCGTTGAAATAGGAGTGTTTTTTTTGCAACACGCTGGGTCATGTGAGGCAGGTGAATGTTTTGCCTATATTTGGTTAATTAATTAATTGTTTGGTTCTCAATGGACGCAGTATAGCGGTTTGAGCATATTCGATTTATCCACACGTATTCATATGGATAATATGAGGTTTTCCCGATATCCAAAAAATAATAATAATTATGAGATTATATCCATGTTTAAGTCTCCTACTATAAATACAATCAGAATATCCTGATATGTGCGGTCTTATTTTTATTTCCAACTTGTGATTAAATGGATAACAGAAAAACACTTACTAAAACTAGAGTTTCTAATCTATTTTTATTCCAACTGTATAGCTATTGTATATAAAACGAAATCGAATACCATAAGGCTCATCACATAACTTCTCTCCTTCGAATAATATGATGTCTCATGTTATCTTTGATCCAGTTAAGAATGGGTACGTACGAGAATTTTCTAATGATTTGCTTGAATAAATTATGTAAAAATCTATGTTTATATCTATATATCTATAAAAGTTAAATATTTTTAAGTCTCCTTATCGCGTCATATGACGGTTTCATATTAAAATTATAAAATTAAATTAATAAATCTATTAAATAAAAATACATATTACAATAAAAATACATATTATAATTTTATAAGAATTCTATTATAACAAGTAACATATTATACTATCTTATTAAATTAAAAATAAAAATAAAAAACTATTAAATTATCTACAATTAACCTAATCTCTACAATTAATTTTTTTATTATAAAATTAAAATATCTCTACAATTATTTTTTATTATAAAATTATAAAATAAAAAATTATTAACATAAGAAACTTATGACTATATAAAAATATAATATTAAACCTATTAAAGCTATTAATTAATTAATATTTTAATTTATTATTATCAAATTATAAAAAAAAATCATTAACATAAGAAACCTATTACAATATAAAAAAGTAATATATTATTAAAGTAAGAAACCTATTAATTAATTAATATTTTTATTTGTTATTATTAAATTATAAAATAAAAATAAAAAACTTATTATAATAAGAAAAAATATTATAATCTCTAATTAAAATAAAAAATATATGTGGCACTTAATCTCTATAATCAACCTCTACAATTAATTTTTTATTATTAAATTAACTTTTATGAGCTAGAATTAGCCGTGTAGGTCCGAAGGCCGTACGCGCTATGTACCTCCCAACCTAATCGCCCCCGCGTCCTCTGTCAACCTCGGACTATGGATCTTAGAAAAGGGGTGATACACACTATGGAGGCATGATCCCCATGCTATGTAGATCCCGAGGCTGCAATCGTCACGGAAGCCCTCTAACCATACGTGTTATGGTTATCCCAAGCTCCAAACGCCACGTCGGCCTCCAGCCACCTGTGCTATGTTTACTCTGATGCTCCAAACTCCACACAGGCCCGGAGGCTTTTCCCGCGCTATTTACCTCAAATAGGGATGTCAAACGCCATGCAATACGTGTTATGATCATCACGAGGCAACAATTGTCACATAGACCCTCCTACCCAACCACGCTATGTAGCTCGCTTTCCAAGCATTCTGCCTGATGACGCCTCTGTTGGAGTTGGTTCTTAGAGCGTCAATCCAAATAATGTATTGTACATTATATTTATTATTAATTAATAAAATAACTACATTTTCATTTCAACCTTATTAATGGTAATGTCATTATGCATATTAGATTGATATATAAATATGCTGATAATTACATCGACCTTAGAATAATCATGTAGTAATATTGGATACTGGGTGGTACAAAATTGGTATAGTATTACTATTATAAACTATTCTTAAAGTAAATATTCTTAGTCATTGGTTTCCGAATACGTTCGAATTCCTATAACCTATAAGACTAGCACATGTTGTATATTGGATTTGGAGTTTCAATGGTCTAACCCAATGTATCATGAGCAAAGGAAGCTCGTATAGACATGTGAGTATTAGTTAGGGCGAATACTGAATGACTCACATGTGATTCATAATAGTTTAAATTACACACCACCGTCAATATGAATCTCCTCGAGTCGAGTAACATATGTGATATTTTAACTATATGATAGCATTGATTCTGTGGGTGATCCTCCACACTTTGATGCCATATGTCAGAGATATTTCATGGCCTGGCCACTAGATGTTCGTTGGGTATGGAGCGATGCACTCGTTAATCAAGTGTGTATCAAAATAGGATCTGACGGCCCGTATATGTACCATAAGGGCTTAAGATATCCAGATGATAAGTCATGATTCTTAAGGCTTTGGCCAAAGAAGATCACCTAGGGTGGATCACATATATCAGTAATAGTATTCTGATTAGTTGTAAAGAATCATGGACATGTCGACAATATGAGATGTGCACCTCTGAAACTTGACAGTGTAATCTATGTTTCCTAAGCACAACTCAGATAGCCTACGACGGAGAGATTGTTAAACATATATGATGACCTCGACTTGTATAGTTCAGAAAGGTCGTTCATGTTCTTCGCGAATTCAGAGATGGCTGAATTACGTACATATAAGCTAGGCTTGTATGACAAACGTGTCTGGACTTAAAGAGTCTCACAATATGAAGTGTACTTGTTGAGCACCTAGGTAGCCGATAATGTTTCATAATAAATAATATTTGATATTATAATTATCAATTAAAATAATTAAGTATTATTTGATAATATTAATTATTTACTTTGACCCAATTGGATTAATCTAAAATTACACTAGGGCTTTGTTGTAATTTCATAAATATTTCTACCATTGGAGGATATTTTGGTAATTATAAAATATGAAATAATATGTGTATTTGGCTCGATTTAATTGGATTAAATCAAAGTGGTAGGTAATTAACTAATCAATTGGTTAAACTTTGTCTAAATTTAATTGGATTAAATCAAAGTGGTAGACAAAGAACTAATCAGTTGGTTAAACTTTGTCTAGATTTAATTGGATTAAATCAAATTGGTAGACAAAGGTAATTAGTCACACCTAATTATGCATATTTGGACAAATTAGATTAAGCCCACATAAAAGTTTATTAAAATTATTATTAATTAAACATTGCATAAGCTTCATTATAAAAGGCAAGCTTGAGCAAGTTTTTAAACAAGTAAGCATTAAGTAAAAAACATAAGAGAAATTAGCCTAAAAGGTGTTTAGAGAAGCTTTGAAAGTTCTCTCCATTTTTCAACAAGGAGGAGAATATTAGATCTTTGGTTTAAGCTTACTAGGTAAGTTTGATCTTCTCTAAAAGCTATGTTTTTTGTATTTGATACATAATAATATAGCTTGAAGTTGAAATTAGGCTAATGAATTGTGTTGGATGCTTTAGAAGCATAAACACAAGATGCTTGTGATTGGGTCAAAATGTTCATGTTGGACAAGAAACATAAAATTAGAGTTTGAAACTCTAGATGATAGCTTGGAACTATGAATACAATTCTAGAATCACTTGACCACCTTTGAGTTACCTAGAATTGTTCATGAGTCACTTCATTGAGGGATTCTAATTTGGTTTGTGTTTTGGATTCAAAATTTACGCATATGATTATTTAGAATAAATTTATGTTTTGTAAGAAAATTCATATTTATAAGAATATGATTTTGTTCTATAACATGTGTTGATGTTGGTTTTGATGTTAAAATTAATTTTTCAGTGTTTGTGTAACATCTCGCTACTGGAGATGATACCAGCAGGCGATAGGCTGTCCTATCACCATAAGCCTCTAGCTAACTCTCATGCAAGACTCGTAATATGCAATGTAATGCAACCTATATGGCCCAAACACATAATATGATATTGAAATGATGAACTCAGGACATAATACAATTGGGCTCCATGCCCGAAAATGTGTATGAACAAAAACTTTTACAACTCAATCTATACAGCTTAAAATTCTTTACATCTAAACTTATGAACGACTTGACTCTTATACGCCCAAGACCTGGTGACTGGCTGACTGCAACTCTGCTATCCGGCTCCTCAAGCTCTGAAGACTGTGGTTGACCGATCATGTGACCAACCTGCAAAACTCAAACATTGTTGAATAATGAGTCATAAGACTCAGTAAGTAACTATGCTCATACCTTGAGTGTCAAACACACACAAAGTCTGAATCCTCTTTCAGAATTAACCTGGGTTGTCTATGTGACCATGCAAATATTTACAAAGTCTGAAATAACTATATAACTTTTATCCATTTAACAAACATATTACTTGCTTCCAATTCTTCTATCTATTCATACATATATTTTAAATCATGTTTCAAGTTTACTTTTCAACATCCATAATATAAACAACAAATTTCTACATCTTTATCCACAAGTCAAGTCTCATCACATTTTCGCTGCGCTACTCTGATATCTCAATACTTACCTACTCACTCTTTGTTAATCTAGCTCGGGCATTTATTATAATTATCTTTCTCTTATTTCATTGAAATATCATAAAATCAGAATTATAAAATATTATTTTTATCAAATATTTATCACACTATCTTCAATCATATATACATGTATAAATGTAATCATAATATCATGCACTATTATTCACAAAAAGTTCCTCCTATGTATACATACAACTTACACAAACATTACATATATACATATAAATGTAATAATGCTATCATGTATTAATATCAGCTATATGCATTTCAAATGATTACTAGAATATATGGTTTATATGCATAAATTATAAACTATATGCTACTTTAACATGCCATGCTTTTAGAAAATGCTTATTGAAAATCTTTTCTGACAAACTCTTTTTTGAAAACTTCTTTCTGAAAACTCTTTGCTGAAAACTTTATTTTACTTTTTCTTTCTAGAAAAGCTCTTTGAAAACTGTATCTGAAACTTTTCTTTAAAACACATTGAATTTTAAAAACTATTCTTAACATTAACTCAACTTCTGAAAATCATAACACACAAATATGCACACTTATTTCTTATATACTTATCTTGATGTTGTTATACATTTACAAGCATATGTCCATGTATTCCTATAAATTAATGACATGTAAATCCTACTCTTTTCATGGTTCAATCTTTAACTATCTTATGCTCTCTATACTTACAATGTCCTTAATATGTTTCGCATGCAACAACTGATGAGTGGTAAATCTATCACTATTTCCCACTCATTTATCATAATATTTTGTATAATTTCTTGAGTTTTGTGAATATTTTGATGTGTTTGTGTTATTTTATAGATAAATAAAGTTTCAGGACATTCTGGAGGTGATTTGGAGCAAAATTGTGAAAATTGGCAAAAAGGGCATTTTAGGTAATTTCCCGCATCGCGACGCCAGGACCTTCAGCGTCGCGACGCCTAACATGCACCGGAGTCTGCTAACATACGCCGGGTCAACGGGTCAGAATTTGAGAAGTTTGACTTTGCTAACATGCGCCGTGCCACGTGTCATCATCCAACGGTGCCGACACTCACAATTGCCACGTGTGCCACGTGTCATCCTATGTCATCAGCCACATCATCAGTCAACGAGTCAACCTTGCCACGCGAAATGCCACGTCATCAGGTCAACCGAGTCAACATGCCACGTCAGCATCAGCCAATCACGCCTTGACACGTGTCACAATCCTATGGTGCCGACAATTGATCTCAGCAGCCTTGCCATGTCAGCGCCACATCATCGCCACGTTAGCACAATAATTGAGCTCTTAGCCGCATTGCCACGTGTCGCCTTATCCTCTTAGCCGCCTCGCCACGTGTCAAGCCCTCAGCGTGCCACGCATCGCTGTTCCAGCGTCGCGACGCCAAAGGCCTCCGCGTCGCGACGCCAGATGCCCTCCTGCGCCTATAAATTCAGCTTCGAATTTCAGAATTGAACACACCTTCCTCTCTCTTAAATTCTTTCTAAAGAGAGAGTTTCTCTCTCTAGATTCTTTAGTTTTTTTTAGTTTTTATTTTTTAATTTTTAGTTTTGTAAATAATTTTTAATTACGTTTTGTAATAATAGTAATTTATTTTTTACTTGTTACTTTTTACAGTTTTTACTATTCACCATGAATAGGTAATTTCCCTAAGTTAGGGTGAAAAGTAATTCTTTTACTGTTACTATTTAGATTAATCTCCCTTTAAAATAATATATTCACTATTTAAAATACTGACTTAAAAAGGATACCGCTATATTGGCCGGTTGGTAATTTAATTTTGGTTCCGCCTTTATGGCTGGTTGGACTTAATTTGACTTAATCAGGATACCGCCAGATTGGTCGGTTGGTAATATTATCACGAGTTTATATATTATTTTATGGGAGTGATAGAAACCTACCTAAAACAAAGCCAAGCAAACCTCAACACGTGTTCTAAGCCCCAAGAACAGCGAATCTTGATTTTGTAAGAACAAAATCCTTCCAAGATCAAGTCCAACCCTTAAGGAACATTGCCCTTAAAAACCTTTCTTTATTTCTTTGGAGAATCCTGAACAGCGATACAGCGCCACAACGCTTGCCACACGTTGATAAGCTTTTGTTCCGTAAAACCAAGGAAGAATCCACTCCCTCAAGATGACACAAGTCAATTTGTTTTGTAAAAAGATATATTATTGGTTAATTATCCATTACAATGAATAATGCCCCTTTAAATAGGTGGCTAACCCTAATTCTACCAAAATATAATAAAACCCTAATAAAATACTTGAAAATTTCGTCCATGGGCTTTTTAATTTAATTAATATTCAGCCCAACACTTAAACAACACATAACTTAAAAAAATATAAAATATAAAAACTATAGGGATACATTGCGTCCTCATTTAGACCATGAAGGAATCCGAAATGGACTTTGATGAAAACTTCAAAGTTGTATAGCTACGCGTTCTCTTTTCAATGTAACTTGAATCACCAAAATCGGATATCGGACGAGAAAGTTACGTCCAAAATACGAAGACTGCGTAAATCCCGCCACTGCTTATGCACCATTCGGAAATAAATCTCAAAATCAATCAAGGCAGCCCATGCACGTCCTAGACTCATTCCAATATTGCTTTAGACATAATAAAGCCTTCACATAATGTCTCATGCATGGACCAAACTCCAGAACCCAAGGAATCTTCCAAATCCACCAAAATGGCCCAAATACACCAATTTGACCAAGCCATGCAATCAGCCACAACTTCAAGTTAACTTGGCCCAACAAACGGAGCTCATTCTGGATCACATCAGGGAGATATCTAAATTAATAGTAGTAAAAGTAATTCCTTTTACCTTAACATTTTATTTTATTTTACTTTTCAGCTTTTACTTTATGTCTTTTACTTTTAAGTTTTTACTAACCATAATTATGTGTTAGTTATCTGGGGTTGTGATGACTTTTACTATCACCAGTTTATAAGGGGTTAAATATTAGTTTGGGTATTATAAAGATTTATTTATTGAGTCTTAATCTTAATGCTTCTTGTTGTTTGATCACCAATAAGATTGGTGTGGTAAATCTAAAATGAACTAGACATAGGGATTTTAGGTTTCAGCCTTAGACTTAATAGCCCACGATCTTCCTTGAGGATAGATAACCCTTTAATAGATTTCCTTACAGGATAGGAATATACCTGTCGAGCGGGGTAGCCATAATTGGAACTTAAACTTAATGAATCCAGATAATTTGGTTGACATAAGACATATGGTTCAATTAGGTTAAACTGGGTATTTGTGTCTGACCATCGACAGAGGCTTACACATAATTTAGTGTTCCAGGTTAATAAATCAATATATTACCCAACTTTAAGATAACCACTTCATCTTTAAAAATGATATTAAAAGAAATCACAACCTTAGATCTTTGTGTCTTTTATTTTCCTTAGTATTTTCTTTTATCTTTTTATTTATTTATTTAGCAAATCTACAATCAACCAAATCAATCAAGCAATCAATTTCATTCTCCCTTTAATTAGATATTTGTAAATAAATAGATTCAACAATTAATAACAATAGTAGGAATTAAGTCTTCGTGGGATCGATATTTTTATACTACTTGAACGATACGTGCGCTTGCGTTATACGCGTGTGTTTACGCTGGTCAAGTTTTTGGCGCCGTTGCCGGGGACTTATTTTTCTTGAGTTGTTAATTTTGAAGCTATCTAATTTACCTGTATCTAATTTTCTTTATTTTTATCTATAATTTTTATTTCTTTCTTTTGTTTTCAGGTGACTTAAACATGTAACACTACTGGGAGATTGAAAGATCACGAGCTTTACAAGTAGATACACCCCACATTTGGGAGCAACAGTCCAGTTTTCTGAGGTCTGTTGTCCAGCCTAACAATTATCACTGGATGCCAGAACCAAGCAATACCACATTTGCTCAACAGAACGCAATGGGGAGATGTGACATATGTAATGGTAACCACCCTAGAGATTATTGCGAATACAACTACCATACAGGGTGGCAGAGCTATCAAGATCCTTCATGGTATGACAAGCCATCACATTTCACAAAACCACATTTTCCATCTTATTCACCATCTACCTATGATCTTCATCAACAATCAGAACAATCAGAAAAAGATCAGATGATAAACATGCTCAAAGATGTGTTCAAGAAACGAGAAGAAAAGATGGATACAATGCTTGAAACATTCCAGAATCAACTCGAAAGTATTCAGAGTCAAACAGAATCCATACAGAGAATGACAGATCAGATCAGACAATTAACAGAAAACCAGAACTACATACCTCAAGAACCAGTTTCAGATGACACTGATGAAGCCTTCGAATACCAATCAGTTCACAATGACACTTCAACAAAGGAGGAGGCTGAGCAGTATCAACAACCAGAGGTATCAGTTCAGGAGCCCGAACCGGCAAAGTCTCAATTTGACTTTTATTATTCAGATTCTGACGAGGATGAAGCTGATCTATTTGTACCAACTGCACCAACAAATGAGGATGAAATTCAGTGTCCTCAAAATGAAGATCTTGGAGATTGTTTTGCAATAATGTTTGGAGAAGATCTGCTTGAGCCAATCACATCACCCAGATCAGAGGATGAAGACCTAAAATCTGACATTTCTTTACATCCTCAGGTTGACAATTTTGAAGCATGTATTTCACAGATGACAAATGAAGAGCTGAATATGGAAATTTTAAAATACATCTGTGAAGAAAATGTGGAGCAAGAAGTAGAACAAATGGAGGAGCAAATGTCTGACCTTAATAAAGATCCAGAGCATTCAGGAGAAACATCGCTGTTTTGGGGAGTACAAATCAAAGATATCAACCAGAAGCTTGACAGAATGGAATTTCCATTCCAAGTCAAGCACCATACAAGACCTCCTTATTTTCTTTCTTTCTTTGCAGGAACCACTGGAACAACAAGGAGTAAAAATGTGGCACGAGCACTGAATAGAACAAAATTCTTTCTGCCACTTTTCCGTTGGAAGAGACCCTTCAAAAGCAACGCTCACGGGATTGTCTTTAATCGGACATCCAAAACGACATTGAAACCTCCTTAACAGATGAATTTTAGTCACGTCTGGCTGAAGACGAAAAATTTAGCGCTAGCAGGGAGGCAACCCATGCAATTTGTTGTAATTTGTTTTGTGTGAACTTTTTAATTTTGTGTGTTAGTGTAGCAGGAAAAATAAAAACGGAATTTTTCAGGACAAAGCAAGCCAGTGCAAGCGGGATTTTTACAAAATAAAAATTTGACAAAATCACGAAGATAAAAAGTCAATCCAGAAGAGACAGCCGAGTAAGGAGTCAGCTCTCGAGACGCGTCCTAGAGGATTTATCCGTCGAAAGACTTGGTTTTGCCAAAAAAAAAAAGTCATCAGTGTCGCGACGCTGATTCTAAGAACATAAGCAGAGGCGCCGCAGATCTCATTTTTATTCCTTCTTCTTCCTCAAACACCACACAACCGCAACCCACCTAGCCCAACTCACCGATTTGATCCATCACCGCGACAGCCAAGCCGGCCGACCACAGAGACGGAACTGACCACAACCGCAACCTTCGCCAAGTCAAACACCAAGCCTTTACCGAGCCACCAGAGACCGAGATCTACCAAACCCATCATCATCTTCTTCTTCTAAATCAATCACCATCTTCACCGAAAAAACCACAACTGAAACCAACCACCATAACTCACGGTTAAAGCCACCTACGAGCCGAATAAACCAGACCTTCGCCGAGTCTTAGCCACCACCGTCGAAACCGAAACCATCTCCACCCTTTGTCGTGAGCCTCATCACCGAGAACCAACAGAGCCGAGACCCACCAGCCACCATCAAACCGAGATCCACACTGCTGAGACCGAATCAACCCACAACCGCATCAACACCACCGTGAGTCACCCTTACCGAACCACATCTGCCGTAAGCCACTGACCACCGCTGATTTAACCCACTACCGAGCCAACCCACTACTGAGACCCAACCCACAACCAAAACCGAGAAGCAGCAAATCAACCCAAGTCCAAGCTGATCCGTTTCCTCCATTGCCAAATCTGGATTTGACGGTAAAATTGATAAAAAAAATATTTGATTTGGTAAAATTGATTTGGTAGATTGAAAATTTGGATGATTGGTTATGTGATTTAAGTTGTAGAAGTGTTGATTGATTATTTGATTCATAGTCGTGGGGGCGAAGAATTGAATTGGGGTATTTGTGGCCTTTGAGATAGATTTGGGTTGTGTTGGATAATCAAAAAATTCAGAGGAGATTCTGCCAAAATTTTTTTTAAAAAAAAAATGGCCAAATAGCGATTGTGGTAAGAACCGTAATTTGGGCATAAATCTTAATTGGTAATTTTTCCTGTAGATTTCAGCTAACCAGGTACGACCTTCTAAACTCTTCTTCTACTTTTTAAGACATTGGGGACAATGTCTCATTTAGGTTTGGGGGAGGGAATTAGTTGATCAGTACCTTGTTTTTAGTTTGTGTGTTGTTTTTATTTTTAGTCCAAAATTTTTCCAAAAAAAAAAATTGGAAAATTTTAAAAAATTACAAAAATATTTTGTGTTTTTTGTGTTTTGACTAAAAATGTGAAATTGGTGAGAGGTAGCCGAGTAAGGAATTTCTACTCCTGAGACGTATCTCAACCCTATTTCAAAACAAGTTAATTTTTGTTTATTTCCTTTTGAATTATTTAATTTGTGAATTCTTCATAAAACGGACTAAAATGGATCTTCTTATGCTCAGTTGGCAGGTATTATCAACATACATAGAAACATACGGACATGAGTTAAAATTGAAAAGTTTGTAATATTCAGTGCTCTAGTTTAATTGGAGAAAACATCTCAAAAAGCAATGGAGTAAAAAAAAAAACGTCCGAGATCCGGGTTATTAAGTCTGTAAGGGTGTATTAACACCTAGTGCCCTAAAACCAACTGGTTTGGGAGTCATTGGCCCAAAGCTCGCTACATGGATCAAAGATGTTGTAAAAATATATATATATCTGAAGTCTGAGTAATTAAGTTCGTAGGGGTGTCTTAACACCTGGTGCCCTAAAGCCAACTGGTTTGGGAGCCACCGACCCAAAGCTCGCTACATAGACGGAAGGTATTGTATATAAATAAAAAATAGAGAAAAATCAAAGAAAACATCAGAAAAATGACAAAAATTATTTCATTGCTACTAAAAGGTGTGAAATCTGATAGAATTTTATGACAAAAATATTACTCTCTTATCAACTGCACTTATGACTGTTGTGGGCAAAAATAAGTTGATTAATATTTTGTTAGCTGTGTATATGGAGAATGGTAAAAATAATCGGAGAATTTACTTATTCGGTAATTTAGAAAGAAACAAAACAACTAGTAACTTGGAGTAGAAGTTTCACCTGATTAGTCACTAACTTCTTTATTCTCTTTTCGCTTGTCTTTTTGCTTTTGTGTGCATTAGTTTTATTACCTTTTTACCTTTGTAAAAATATTTGTGGGTATCATTGCTGTAAACCCTCACAAGACTACAACTCGTCCACTAGGGACACCTAGGGGTTTAAAGGCTTGTTGCATATGCTAAATGCAACCGTGATCCCTACGAAAGAGGCTTAGTTAAATTTTAAAGATGTTTATGTTATTTTATTTTATGTTTTGCTCGAGGACTAGCAAAATGTTAGGTTTGGGGGTGTGATGAGTGGTAAATCTATCACTATTTCCCACTCATTTATCCTAATATTTTGTATAGTTTCTTAAGTTTTGTGAATATTTTGATGTGTTTTGTGTTATTTTGTAGATAAATAAAGTTTCAGGACATTCTGGAGGTGATTTTGAGCAAAAATGTGAAAATTGGCAAAAAGGGCATTTTTGGTAATTTCCCGCGTCGCGACGCCTAACATGCACCGGAGTCTGCTAACATGCGCCGGGTCAACGGGTCAGAATTTGAGAAGTTTGACTTTGCTAACATGCGACATACCATGTGTCACCATCACAACCGATCTGCTAACGTGCGCCGTGCCACGTGTCATCATCCTACGGTTCCGACACTCACAATTGCCACGTGTGCCACGTGTCATCCTATGTCATCAGCCACGTCATCAGTCAACGAGTCAACCTTGCCACGCGACATGCCACATCATCATCCACGTCATCAGGTCAACCGAGTCAACATGCCACGTCAGCATCAGCCAATCACGCCTCATATGGTGCCGACAATTGATCTCAGCCGCCTTGCCATGTCAGCGCCACATCATCGCCACATCAGTACAATAATTGAGCTCTTAGCCGCCTTGCCACGTGTCGCCTTATCCTCTTAGCCGCCTCGCCACGTGTCAAGCCCTCAGCGTGCCACGCATCACTGTTCCAGCGTCGCGACGCCAAAGGCCTCCGCGTCGCGACGCCAGATGCCCACCTGCGCCTATAAATTCAGCTTCGAATTTCAGAATTGAACACACCTTCCTCTCTCTTAAATTCTTTCTAAAGAGAGAGTTTCTCTCTCTAGATTCTTTAGTTTTTTTTTAGTTTTTATTTTTTAATTTTTAGTTTTGTAAATAATTTTTAATTACGTTTTGTAATAATAGTAATTTATTTTTTACTTTTTACTTTTTACAGTTTTTACTATTCACCATGAATAGGTAACTTCCCCCAGTTAGGGTGAAAGGTAATTCTTTTACTGTTACTATTTAGATTAATCTCCCTTAAAATAATATATTCACTATTTAAAATACTGACTTAAAAAGGATACCGCTATATTGGCCGGTTGGTAATTTAATTTTGGTTCCCCCTTTATGGCTGGTTGGACTTAATTTGACTTAATCAGGATACCGCCAGATTGGTCGGTTGGTAATATTATCACGAGTTTATATATTATTTTATGGGAGATATCTAATTTAATAGTAGTAAAAGTAATTCCTTTTACCTTAACATTTTATTTTATTTTACTTTTCAGCTTTTACTTTATGTCTTTTACTTTTAAGTTTTTACTAACCCTAATTATGTGTTAGTTATCTGGGGTTGTGATGACTTTTACTATCACCAGTTTATAAGGGGTTAAATTATAGTTTGGGTATTATAAAGATTATTTATTGAGTCTTAATCTTAATGCATCTTGTTGTCTGATCACCAATAAGATTGGTATGGTAAATCTAAAATGAACTAGACATAGGGATTTTAGGTTTCAGCCTTAGACTTAATAGCCAACGATCTTCCTTGAGGATAGATAACCCTTTAATAGATTTCCTTACAGGATAGGAATATACATGTCGGGCGGGGTAGCCATAATTGGAACTTAAACTTAATGAATCCAGATAATTTGGTTGACATAAGACATATGGTTCAATTAGGTTAAACTGAGTATTTGTGTCTGACCATCGACAGAGGCTTACACATAATTTAGTGTTCCAGGTTAATAAATCAATATATTACCCAACTTTAAGATAACCACTTCATCTTTAAAAATGATATTAAAAGAAATCACAACCTTAGATCTTTGTGTCTTTTATTTTCCTTAGTATTTTCTTTTATCTTTTTATTTATTTATTTAGCAAATCTACAATCAACCAAATCAATCAAGCAATCAATTTCATTCCCCATTTAATTAGATATTTGTAAATAAATAGATTCAACAATTAATAACAATAGTAGGAATTAAGTCCTTGTGAGATCGATATTTTTATACTACTTGAACGATACGTGCGCTTGCGTTATACGCGTGTGTTTACGCCGGTCAGCAACCAAGTTCACTCACTTTATAAATTATTACAACTCTATAACCATATGCAACTCGATATGCATTTATACACATATTATTTTATATATTAATACACAAACTAATAGACTTAACTACTACAAAACGTACCTCATCACATTTCTCATACCATCTCAAGAATTCCATAACATGTTCTATACACATTTATATCTGCCAATACTATGCAAACTCAATCCACATGCATTCATACCACAAAAATATACAAGTGCAGATACTTCTCATACGAACTTACCAATTCCAAATTTATACTTACTCACACACAATCAAAGCTCTACTGCTATATCAATCTTCACACATAATCAAACTCAAATTCTCAGTTCTTAAACTTATTTAACCGTTTCCCAAATATCAACTTGTGCTCAAACATTCTTATCTTGTGTATTTTACAAATCAATCTTATATAATAACTCATATACATACATCACATATTAGCATTTACGTTTTCAACTCGTATTCCTATAGGCATAATCATATCCTCATTTACATACACACCTAATCAATTTCCACTTTTCTTATTAAGAAGTACCCTTACATATGCTTTCGTTATTACATTCATTTATACACAGTTTCATTTAGACCTCTCAATAGTCACACATTGCACATCAGAATTTATATAGTACACACATTACTCATATATGCATATAAGTTAACCTATCACCACACAACATTACAAACGCCAAAACCTATTTTCATATCTATTCATACACAAACATACTTTTCCCAATTCTCTTTCTTTCCAATATAATCATAAGACATTAAATCCATTACCATTACATTAAATTAATCACCAAACAAAATTCTTATTTAATATCATTAAAAAGATTACCCCAAACACGATAGCCATTTTACATAATCACCTATTGAATTAAAAATTCTTTCAAATACCCTTCATTTGGCCGAAAATCAGCCCACCTCCCAAACTCCAAAATTCTTTTCATCTATTCAAAATAAACCACCACACAACCTCCAAAATACCCCACTAACAACCTATTGGACAATTATGACCTATAACATCACTATTTGTAAAATACATTGTGGTTTTTGTATAAATTAACTATGTGACAATGGAAATTGCTATTTTATCATTTTGTAATTAGATTACTTATATATATAAATGATAAAAGTCCTTATGATTAGTTCCGGATTATAAGATATGAGACAATATCAATCCACAAAGGTTTAATCATTAAATATCCTTAGTCGAAGTATTATCGAGACTGGACATCGATAATACGGAATAGACTAGTATTGCACTCGTGCGTGTTATGGAAGCGTAACAGCATAGTTCTCATATATTTAAGTATTGGATGCTTATGCAAGTGTGATAGGAGGTTGTGTTTGCCGATGGTATGGAAACAGCTTCGCTCTGGATAGACCCCTCGGAATCCCATTGGTAGTATGACTATGTATCTATAGGAATCCGATTCAGGGTAGGTGTATTTGGTCTTAACCTGAGACTTGCATCGCTAATATTTGCGACAATCAATACGCTTTGGTTTTGGTCGTTCGGTACCTTAACAGGTTCTGTGTACGCCTCTTCTAGGTTTATTGAGAATCGTAGTGTATTGGTGTGATGTCAAGACGGAAGTATCACTTCAATCATATGGAGATGATGATCACGCAGGGATACAGAACTGGTTCTCTATTATGTTGCAACTATCGGGATAATATGACAAGGTCATGATTATCCGATTATAAAGACTAGTTGCTTGTGATCCGATATATGCTTCGTACGGGGCAGACACTATTCCAGCCTCAGACCTTGCATGTGACATCTGATACTGGATCGCAATACGAAATACTACGTATACTACGCCTGTTATCGATTACATATTCCTTAAAGAATATTTATGGAGAATTGGGTAGGCACGATGTTTTGCTAGGAGCCAACCGTGTCTCGTAAATCGGTAAGAATGTGGTACCAGGTACGCACGTGTTTGGATAGTCCGACGATCGAATTTACTTCTAACATATCCAGTGATCTCATGGGTCGCTTCCCGAAGTTTCACCGGTGACGTATGACTCGAACATAATTAATCTGGGATTAATTATAAGAGAGAGAATATTAATCTAGGATTAATTGCGGAAAGATTTTATCTGGGATAAAATTTAACTAAGAGAGAGAACGATTAATTCGGAATTAATTGATATAATAATATATTCGATATATTAAATAAAATTAGATTTCATAACTGAATTAAAATTAGATTTAATTCGGGCGAACGATTTATTTAGAATTAATTCATGAGCGACTTTAATAGTAATTTTGCTATGCATAATTATTTAATTAGATTTGATTTAATTACGTCGCAACAGAAAATTCCTTAATTCGGAATTAACGAACCTGAGCCTGGAATGTGTTTGCGGGCTGGGGCCCACAAGTCACATTAGTCACATCACTCGTCATTCTCATCACTTTTTGGTGATTGAGGTTAGTGATGAAATGATGGTGGCTTGTAAGACACACAATTGTGAAAGAAGTGAATGACATTTACCAAACATTTGGTATATCATATTTTGGTTTTGGAAAATCAAAATAGAAGATACAACTCCATCCTCCCTCTCTCTCTCCCAACCGAAACACTCCCTCTCTTTTTACTCTCCATTGCCGAGAACAATAAGAAAGAAAAGGAAGCTATTTGTTGCAAATGTTTCCTAGTGCTAGCACACATTAAATCATACAAAGGTGATAGGGAAACCTTTCCCAAGAGTTTGGAATCTCATTCTTCAAGCTTGGAGCTTCAACATACAAATCAAGAGGAGCTTGAAGCAACTTCAAATGAGGAAATTTTGAACTTCCCACCTACATCCAACCGTTCAATGTGAGTATATTTCCGATATATTCCTTTGAGTATTCACACCTATTACATGCTTAATTGATCTTGGGATTGTCCTTAGAAACCTACAATGGTATCATGAGCCTATTTAAGCATGAAATTGAATTAGGGTTCTTAATCTTGAATTTGGGTATTTTTGATTTGAGCATGTTTTAATCAAATTGTTTGTTTGAGTATGCTTAGATAATGTTAACTTAGAGTTATGCATGATCAATTTTATGAAAAATTAATTGGATTAATTTTCCCCAAAAAATATTGGCTTGGCCGAATGTGAAGGACCCTTGTAGCTCATGGTGATTTTAATTTTTTAGACCATTAGATGAGTTTAAAATGAATAGATAAATTGATTTGTGATTTAATTGGATTGAAATCAAAATTAATGAAAAAAAATCCATTATTGTTGTGAGTATTAGAGCATGTTAATGGATTGATTTTATTTCAATAATGTTGGACATGTATTGATAATAATAAAGCATGATTAATTATATAAATTGGTATTTTGGAAATGTTAATTTAAATAATTAATTATGGCTATACACTTTAATTAATTAAATTGTGAAATTTGAATGTTAGAATTTAATTTGGAATTGGGCTAAAATTATTGTATTTGGGCCTAATGGGCTTGGTTGGGCCAAGTTGGTTTAGGACAATTGGATTGGATCCAAATTGGGCCTAAACCATTCCATTAAGTCCAAATATAATAAATGAGCCTTTTAAAATTTAATTGGGCCTAATGGGCGAAAATTAATTTTGTGGCAAATGGTGATTCCTTATTGGGCTTTGGTTGCCAAAGTCCATGCCTTAAGAAATTAATTGAAAGCCCATTGGACTTTAATTAATTGACATTGGATGTTAATTGGGCTTTGAGACCCATTAAGATTAGATTTAGAATCTAAGTCGTAAAGGCACATTAAAAGTGTAATTATTTAATTTAGAATTAAACAAAGAATTAGTATTGAATACAAATTAAATTGGATTTAAAATTGTAGTTCGATATAATTCAAGAATTCGTACTTTGAGTACTTATTCTCAAACGAGTTGGACTCGCGCAAATCAAATCGTTGTTTGAACATTGGATGATCACTTAATTCAAAGATTAATTAATTGGATTAGATTGATTGAATAACATACTTTGTGTGAATACATGGATGTATTGTATGAATAATGTATATCGGATGGATATTAGATGGGTGAGGGAATTTTGGAAATTATTGTAATAAATTTAGAATTTATTAAATTGGACCTGCGTGTCCAGCCTTTATCTCTCGATTCTTTGTAATTCTCTTCTCACCAATTCCCCTCAATGTAATGAGGTTTCTTTATTGTATTATGTAATTGGGTAGAAGTTAGAATAGTGCTAGCCGGTGAGAGAAATGAAGTGATTTGTTCTAGGAACAATTTGTGAGGTATCCATCCGCATATCATTATTAATTTATTTATCGCACCTTATTATGCTTTTAGAATGCGTGCTTAAGGGTGTATGATGAGACCTAATCAAAGATAATTAATTGGTTGCCAATTACGCGAAAAACCCTCAACAAATATTAAGTGTTTTCCTTCCATTGAGTGATTCATTCTCAGGATCCAAGATTGACATTGGTTTGTTGGCCAAAGTCAAGACCTTTGTCCATCGCGGATGTGTTTGAATCATGAAGGATTTGTTCCATATCGCATGTCTTGGCCAAGTTGTGATTTGTTGGCCAAAGTCAAGATCACTTCTTATTCAACGACATCGATTACGAAGCTTTCCAAAGTCAATGGGTCCCGCTTAACTGGAATCTTTAAGCTTGTTGAGCCAAAGCCAAGGCTTAGTCGATTCAGAGGAAAATGTTAGGAAAATATATTGGATATATTGGCATATATATTGTATATATGTTTCGGACTTGGAGGTCCACCTACCGGATCTAGGAATTGGATGAGATCCAATTGATCTTAGAGATCTACCTAGTTAAATATCATACACTTGTTGGCCAAAGTCAAGGTGTGTTATTTAACGGGATCCTAGCCCACTAGGAAACTAGGTTTCCCGAGTACTCAACAGAGGGTTAGAGGCTCGCCGAAAAATAGTGGGAGGCTAGTATTGAATTTGCAATTTCGTTCAAATACTTGCCATATACGCGCTTTCAAATTATTTCGTCAATTATATATTTATTAGTTGGACTAATATTTTATTATTTTTCTTGTAACAGTTGGACTGTACCCAAATATCGTTAATTGAATAGTTTGAATATTGCAATTAAGATGACTGGAAAGATCGGGGTTAGAGACATTATCATTGGCGAAAATATCTTTAATGGCGCAAACTTTTCTAATTGGGATATGAACCTCAGGATTGTCCTGGGGGCTGAGAGGATGCTCTATACGATAGAGAGACCTCTCGGGCCTAAGCCCGGAAATGAGCAGCCGCTTGAGCTTGAGCTTTGGAAGACTCATAGTGATGACAACTCAACTGCTCAATCCGTCATGCTCGTTACGATGACCCCTCAATTTCATCGCCAAAACAAGGGATTGGATCCCTATACTATGATGGTAAAATTGAAGGACCTTCATCGATCTAACCTTAGATCGCAAAGGTATGAATTGCAGAAGAAGCTCTTTCACTCTCGAATGTCAGAGGGTACATCTGTTGAGCACCATGTGTTGCAGATGATTGCTGATATTGAACAGTTGGGTAAGCTAGGCATAACCTTTGAGGCTGAGACTTCTATAGATTTGATCTTGCAGTCTCTTCCTGACAGCTGGAGCGGGTCCATCATGAACTACAATATGATGGACCAAGACCATACTCTTGGAGAGTGATGGCAATGTTGCGTGAAGCAGAAAAAGAGCTAATATAGGGCAAAAGCGCGAGGCGCACTTCGCTTCAACATCTCAGTCTCCAAGGCTTGGCCGAAGGCTACTGGAGGTATAAAGAAGATGAAGAAGAAGAAGGGCAAGGCCAAATCGTCAAAGTCTTCTGGGAGGAAAATGACAAATCCCAAGATGTATGCATGCAGTGTGGCAAACGGGGTAACTGGAAGCGTGATTGCAGTGAGTAGAAAGCGCACATGAAGGAAATCAAAGCGGGCAAGGCATCGGCTTCAGGTATGTTTGTTATAGAAATAAACATGTCTACTTCTAGTTTTAAAAATTGGATTTTTAATTCTGGTTGTGGTACTCATATATGTACTGATGTGCATGATCTGCAGATTAGCAAGAGACTGGCCTCATGAGAAATTGACCTTCGCGTTGGAAATGGGACTCGAGTTGCAGAACTGCCCTCGGGGCATGTACTAAATCTTTCAGACTTTATTATGTACCTAGTTTGACTAGGAATATCATATATGTATCTTTATTGGCCCAATGTGGCTATACTTTTTTTTTAGAAACACTGGGTGTTTTATGTATAAAAATGATATGGAGATATGCAGTGCTGATGTGAATAATGGTCTTTATATTTTGAATATAAATCAATCTCAAACATATAATGTAACAAACACAAAGGTTTAAACTAAGTAACAAAGATGAAACTTATATGTGGCATTGTCGTCTGGGACACATTAACAAGACTCGCATATCCACACTTTCGAAGAATGGGTACTTGGACGGATTTGATCATAATTCATATGACGTCTGTGAATCTTGTTTGTTAGGTAAAATGCCTAAAACAACTTTTAACGGTAAAGGTGCACGTGCCACCGAACTGTTAGCCCTCGTTCATAGTTATGTATGTAGGCTCATGTCTAGCCAAGCTAGAGGTGGATATGAATACTTCGTAACCCTTACGGATGATGCATCGCGTTATGGTTATGTGTATCTTATGAGACACAAGTCGGAAACCTTTTAGAAATTCAAAGAGTTTCGACACGAAGTAGAAAAATAGACTGGAAAAAGTATTAAAACATTACGGTCGGACCGTGGTGGAGAATACTTAAGCAATGAGTTTTTTGATTACTTGAAAGAGTATGGTATTATTTCACAGTGGACTCCTCCCAGAACACCTCAATTAAACGGTGTGTCCGAACGGAGAAACCGAACTTTGTTAGACATGGTAAGGTCGATGATGAGTCGCACTGAGCTACCTATTTCCTTCTGGGGATATGCATTGAACAGTGCAATACTTATTTTGAATAAGGTTCCGTCAAAGTCTGTTCAACAGACTCCGTATGATGAATATGGACAGGAAAGAGCGGGTTTCTCATTCCTGAAGATTTGGGGTTGTTGGGCATACGTTAAACGTTTGGATGGTACCAAACTTGAACCCAAATCGGATAAGTGTCTATTTTTAGGTTATCCTAGGGAAACCAAAGGATATTACTTCTACAACCCACAAGAGAACAAAGTATTTGTTGCTCTACATGCGGTTTTCCTTGAGAAGGAATTCCTAAATGCATTGGTAAGTGGGAGGAAAGTAGAACTCGATGAAAATCGGAGTGATACTGTTCCTGGCACAGAATCCTTAACGGAACATGAACAGTTCATCAGGGATGAGACTGTACCACAATCTTCGAATACACAAGAACCGCGTAGGTCGGAGAGAGTCAGAAAACAACCTGAGAGGTATGGGTTTCTGATCTCACCTCATGTGGATATTAATCTTATTGAGGAAGATGAACCGGCTACGTATGAGGAAGCGATACAAGGTATCGACTCCGGTTTATGGCAAGATGCCATGAAGTCCGAAATGGATTCCATGTACACCAACCAAGTTTGGACACTGGTTGATGCACCAGAAGGCGTAAAGCCTATTGGTTGCAAATGGGTCTTCAAGAAGAAGACCGACATGGATGGCAACATACAAACGTACAAAGCTAGGCTTGTAGCGAAAGGGTATCGTCAACGACATGGTGTCGATTACGATGAAATTTTTCACATGTTGCCATGATTAAATACATTCGGATAATGCTTGCTATTGCTGCATATTTCGATTACGAGATATGGCAGATGAACGTCAAAACCGCTTTCCTTAATGGAATCCTTTTGGAGGATTGTTTATATGCAACAGCCTGACGGTTTTGTCGTACCAAAACATGCAGACAGGTTTGCCAAGTTAAATCGATCCATTTATGGATTGAAGCAAGCATCGCGTTCTTGGAACCAACGTTTTGATGAGATCATAAAATAATATGATTTCGTTCAAAACGAAGATGATCCTTGTGTATATAAGAAGGTTAGTGGGAGCGCACTGACATTCATTGTCCTTTACGTTGATGATGTATTGCTTTTAGGCAATGACATTCCCATGCTACAATCGGTGAAAGCTTGGCTTTCATTAAAATTCTCCATGAAAGATCTGGGAGAAACAACCTTTTATTCTAGGAATAAAGATCTACCGGGATAGATCTATAAAGCTGATTCGACTCTCCCAGAGCACATATATTGACAAAGTGTTGAAGAGATTTAACATGGAACAGTCTAAGAGGGGACTGTTGCCAGTGTCACATGGTGTCTCTCTATCTAAGGACATATGTCCTAAAACTCAAGATGAGAGAGAGACAACATGAGTCGGATCTCGTTCGTTTCGGCAGTCATATCGATCATGTATGCCATGATATGTATGCGACATGATTTCTCCTATGCTTTGAGCATATGTAGTCGCTATCAGGCCGATCCAGGTGATGGTCACTAGGTTGCGGTTAAGAACATCTTTAAGTATCTTAGATGAACTATGGATGCGTTCTTAATCTATGGAGATGGAGAATTTGAGGTAACTGGGTTTACTGATGCAAGTTTCCAAACCGATAAAGACGACTATAAGTCACAATCTGGGTACATATTTTGTTTGAACATTGGAGCAGTAAGCTGGAAATCTTCCAAGCAAGAGACTGTTGCCGATTCAACAACAGAAGCAGAATATATTACTGCAGCTGATGCAGAAAAAGAAGCAGTTTGGATCCGTAAATTCCTAATTGGATTAGGAGTAGTTCCATTAGCAGTTAAGCCTGTTCCATTGTATTGTGACAATAACGGGGCTATAGCGCAGACTAAGGAACCGTGGTCTCATCAATGATCCAAGCATATTCTTCGATGTTTCCATCTGATTCGTGAGATCATACATCGTGGCGATTTGAAGATCAAGAAGGTCGCATCAGAGGACAACATTGCAGATCCACTAACGAAAGCTATTCCTCTGTAAAAGTTTGAGAGACATGTGCATAGTTCAAGTGTTAGATACTTGAGTGACTGGCTATAGCCAAGTGGGAGATTATTGGACAATTATGACCCATAGCGTCACTATTTATAAAAGACATTGTGGTTTTTGTACAAATTAACTATGTGACAATGGAAATTGTTATTTTATCATTTTATAATTAAATTACTTATATATATAAATGATAAAAGTCATTATGATTAGTTCCAGATGATAAGATATGAGACAATATCAATCCACAAAGGTTTAATCATTAAATATCCATAGTCATAGTATTATCGAGACTGGACATCGATAATGCGGAATGGACAAGTATTGCACTTGTTCGTTAAATGGAAGTGTAACAACATAGTTCTCATATATTTAAGTATTGGATGCTTATGCAAGTGTGATAGGAGGTTGTGTTTGCCGATGGTACGGAAACAGCTTCGCTCTGGATAGACCCCTCGGAATCCCATTGGTAGTATGACTATATCTCTATAGAAATCTGATTTAGGGTAGGTGTATTTGGTCTTAACCTGAGACTTGCATCGCTAATACTTGCGACAATCAATACGGTTTGGTTTTGGTCGTTCGGTACCTTAACAGGTTCTGTGTACGCCTCTTCAGGTTTATGAGAATCGTAGTGTATTGGTGTGATGTCAAGACGGAAGTATCACTTCAATCATATGAAGATGATGATGATCAGCGGATACAGAACTGGTTCTCTATTATGTTGCAACTATCGGGATAATATGACAAGGTCATGATTATCCGATTTTATTATAAAGACTAGTTGCTGTGATCTGATATATGCTTCGTACGGGGCATACATTATTCCAGCCTTAGGCCTTGCAGTGACATCTGATACTGGATCGCAATACGCAATACTACATATATTAAGCCTGTTATAGATTAAATATTCCTTAAAGAATATTTATGGAGAATTGGGTAGGCACGGCGCTTTGTTAGAAGCCTACCATGTCTCGTAAATCGGTAAGAACGTGGTACCGGGTACGCCCGTGTTCGGATAGTCCGACGACCGGATTACTGCCAATATATCCAGGGATCTCATGGGTCGCTTCCCGAAGATTCACCGATGATGTATTACTCGAACATAATTAATCTGGGATTAATTATAAGAGAGAGAAAATTAATCTATGATTAATTGCGGAAAGATTTTTTTTTGGGATAAAATTGAACTAGAAGAGAGAGAACGATTAATTCGGAATTAATCGATAAAATAATATATTCGATATATTAAATGAAATTAGATTTCATAACGGAATTAAAATTAGATTTTAATTCGGGCGAACGAATTAATTTAGAATTAATTCGCGAGCGACTTTAATAGTAATTTTGCTAGGCATAATTATTTAATTAAATCTGATTAATTACATCACAACGGAAAATTTGTTAATTCGGAATTAAAAAACCCGAGCCCGGAATGTGTTTGCGGGCCTACTCGGATTTTGAATTAAAGTGGGGCCCACAAGTCACATCAAGTCACATCACTTGTCATTCTCATCACTTTTGGTGATGGAAGTTAGTGATGAAATGATGGTGGCTTGTAAGACACACAATTGTGAAAGAAGTGAATGACATTTACCAAACATTTGGTATATCATATTTTGGTTTTTCTGGAAATCAAAATAGAAGATACAATTCATTCTCTCCCTCTTTCTTTCCCAACCGAAACACTCCCTCTCTTTTTACCCTCCATTGCCGAGAACAAAAAGAAAGAAAAGGAAGCCATTTGTTGCAAATGTTTCCTAGTGCTAGCACACATTAAATCATACAAAGGTGATAGGGAAACCTTTCCTAAGAGTTTAGAATCTCATTCTTCAAGCTTGGAGCTTCAACATACAAATCAAGAGGAGCTTGAAGCAACTTCAAATGAGGAAATTTTGAACTTCCCACCTACATCCAACCGTTCAATGTGAGTATATTTCCGCTATATTCCTTTGAGTATTCACACCTATTACATGCTTAATTGATCTTGGGATTGTCCTTAGAAACTACACAACCCTACAACAAACATATTGGGATAATATTAGTAAAACCAC
>SKCR01030412.1:0-31629 GCA_019454045.1 Zanthoxylum bungeanum | reverse complement strand
TGTAATCGGATATTTATGACCTGGTCATAATATCCCGATGGTTGCGCAACACTTAAGAGCACTAGTACCGTATCCTGCGTGACATCATCTCCAATATGACTGAAGTGACACTTCCGTCTTGACATCACAACCAATACTCTACGACTCTCTGATAAACCCAGAAGTGGTGTACACAGAACCGGTTAAAGCCCCCTACCACCAAGACCAAAGTTTATCGATTATCGTAAGTATTAGAGGTGCAAGTCTCAGGTTAAGACTATACACACCTACCTTGATTTCGGCCTCCCATAGACACATAGTCATAATACCAATGGGATTCCGAGGGGTCTATCCAGAGCGAAGCTGTTTCCCGTACCATCGGTGAAACACGACCTCCTATCGCACTTGCATAAGTATCCAATACTTATATATATGAGAACTATGTCGTTGTGCCCTCACAACGCACACAAGTGCAATACTAGCCTATTCCGCATTATCGATGTCCAGTCTCGATAATACTACGGCTAGGGATATTTAATGATTAATCCTTTGTGGACTGATACTGTCTCATATCATCTCAATCCAAGAACTAATCATAGGGACCTCTCTTCATTTATATACCTATGGTGATCTAATCACAAATGATGAGAGTGCAATTTCCTTATTACATAGTGATCTGTGCAAATAGTGACGCTATGGGTCATATTATCCAACAGGTGTTTGGTGTGAAGTCGTGTTTTATGAATCTGTGAAGGGTTGACTGTCATGGGGCCTGTTACGTGAGTGGATGGCTTGGCGTAAAGGGGCTGGTGAATTGGCTTTAGCGTGATGGATGAGGGTTGTTGAAGGCTTGTTGTGAATAAGGCAGATTACGTGAAGCAAGCGCTGTGTCGTTTTAGGGGACGTGAGGAGTTGCTGGCTTGGCGTTAGTGGAAGGGTTGAGGGGGTACGTGAGGGCTGTTGTTCAGCTTGTTGTGCGCTGATCAGAAGGGTCCCAACGAGTTTTATCTTCAAGTGGATACTTGGTTTAATTGTTGTTTCTTTGCCGGTGGATGGGGGATGCTTTTGTTTATTTTTTTTTTGTTGGTTTGTGGCTTAGGTTTAGTTTCTTTCAAATGGTTTTTCGTTTGGTGTGTGTTCACAGAAAGGAATGGGTTTTTGGGGTGTTGGACGGCAATGGGCAGTGGTTATCTTCTTTGTGTTTTTTGTGTGAATGAGCTAGCCCCTCTAAGGTTGGGTTTATGCTTCTTTTTATATGAGAGGGTTGGGGTTTACCTTGTATGAGAAGGGAAATGAGATTATGTAATTATGGGGGAATATTTAATTTGTGTGTCGTAAGGAAATGATCTCTTGAATTAGGAAGGTAATTTGATTTGATTTGATTTGATTTCTTTAGTTTAGGTATGTGATTTAATTTAATTAGGAGGTGATTTAATTTAATTAGGAATGTTATTTAATTTATTTAGGAATGTGATTTATGAGATTTAATTTGATTATTTTAATTCGGGAAGGTGATTTAATTTGATTCTTTTAATTCAGGAAGTGATTTGATTTGATTTCAACATGTGTTTAATGTGTGGATTTATTATTTTGGATGTGTTTTAATGGGCTTGGGCATGAGTTTGGTTCTTTGGTGGGCTTGGTGTGGATTGCGGGGGGTTTCGGGCCAAGTATGAATTTTAAAACAGTGGCTCAACGAGCAAACCCGAAGCTAAGCAAACGAACTGAGTCCAACAAGGTATTGATTTCTGACTTTCCCTTCCGACATCCGTTTCCCGCGACTTCCTCAACTTAAAGAGTAGTGCCTCCATACGAGGCTCATCATTGGGACTTATATGCAAAAATGCAGTGCCTACATTCACCCCCACTTTGATGGGACTTGTGCAGTGTGTAACAGTGACAATCCTATCAAAGTTATGCAATGCATTTTTACTTACATGGCTCGCCAGCTGCCACTTGACTTGCCAGTTACTTCAAACTGAGTTGATATGGTGGTGAGGTGTTTTGACCCCAAGGTTCATCCCTGTAAGATACTGCGATCTCTAGGAATCGCTACCGAAATGAACTGAATGTGATGGCGAGGTGTTGTCGACCTCTGGGCTTTATTCTCGAACCATCTGTGATGTGGTCCATTCCTGAACCGTTACTGTAAGGTGGTCTATTCCCGAACCGTTACTGTGAGGTGGTCCATTCCTGAACCGTTACTGAGTTGAGATAAGGGTCTTGTTCCTGATTTGAGTTGAGGCTCTAGTTCTCGTTTTTTGGGTCTTGTTCCCGTGGGTCTTGTTCCGATTTGAGTTGAGGGTCTTGTTCCCTGAATTGTGGGTCTTGTTCCTGATTTGAGTTGAGGGTCTTGTTCCATAAATTGTGGGTCTTGTTCCCGATTTGCGTTGAGGGTCTTGTTCCCTGAATTGTGGGTCTTGTTCCCGTGGGTCTTGTTCCCGATTTGAGTTGATGGTCTTGTTCCCTGAATTGAGTTGAGATTGATGGCGAGGTGCTGTGATTCCTGGGTCTTATTCCCGAACCACCGAGTGGGTCTTGTTCTTGAAGTGAGTTGAGGGTCTTGTTCCCAAATTGAGTTGTGGGTCTTGTTTCGGATTATAGGTCTTGTTCCCAAATTGAGTTGCGGGACTTGTTCCCGATTGTGGGTCTTGTTCCCAAATGGAATTGCGGGTCTTATTCTTGATTGTGGGTCTTGTTCCCAAATCGAATTGCGGGTCTTGTTCCCAAATCGAATTGCGGGTCTTGTTCCCGATTATGGGTCTTATTCCCAAATTGAATTGCGGATCTTGTTCCCGATTGTGGGTCTTGTTCCCAAATTGAATTGCGGGTCTTGTTCCCGAACTGTGTTGAATGTGGGCTTTATTCCCGAACTATGTGGAGAATGGGCTTTGTTCCTGATCTGTGTTAAGAGTGGGCTTTGTTCCCTGTGCTTTATTCCCGAACCGTGTTGACTGTGGGCTTTGTTCTTAGCTGTATTGAATGTGGGCTTTGTTACTTGGTCTTTGTTCCCGAATTGAGTTGACTGTGGGTTTTGTTCCCGAATTGTGTAGAAAGTGGGCTTTGTTCCCGAACTGTGTTAAAAGTGGGCTTTGTTCCTTGGGCTTTGTTCCCGAACTTGTGTTGACTGTGGACTTTATTCCCGAACTGGATTGGTTGTGGGCTTTGTTCCCGAACTGTTGATTGTGGGCTTTATTCCCTGGGCTTTGTTCCCGAACTTGTGTTGACTGTGGGCTTTATTCCCGAACTGAATTGGTAGTGGGCTTTGTTCCCGAACTGTTGATTGTGGGCTTTGTTCCCGAACTGTTGATGGTGTGTGTTGCCATTCCCGGCTTGCTCGTATTTGCCACTTTTTTCCCTTTCTTTAAAACCTGCGAACAAAAACAAAACAATGCGTGTATGTGACGTGTATTCATGTATACATGGATGTATTTCCTATTTCGTTGGGTTAGGTCTCCTTCCAGTTCTCTCGGTGTCCTTCGCCTATAATTGTCTTTGGTCGCCCCCTGGGTCTACTTACAGTTTCCTCCTGCTGGTTCTTTTCTGGTGATTGTTCAGTCATTTTCTGTCTCACGGCACAAGTTCTCGGTACATCCCTTATTCGTGGGGTGGTAGAGTGGTCGCCCCCAGTTCTTGGCTTAGCTTTCTGTTCTTCGCTTCTTGCACTGGGTCAAAGAAGATGGTGTACTGATCCCAAAACTAATGATGATGCTGATATGGGCCTCAGCCTTGGGACTCATGCCAAACTGATATTGGTGCCGATGTGGGCCTCGACCCTGGGACGCATCCCCAAAACTGATACTGATGTTGATGTGTCTCTATACCCGGAGTGCCATACCCTGCAAAACTGATACTGATGTTAATGTGTCTCCATACCCGGAGTGCCATACCCGACAAAAATGATACTGATGTTGATGTGTCTCCATTCCCGGAGTGCTGATGATGTGTGTCTCCATACCCGGAGTGCTGATGATGTGTGTCTCCATACCCGGAGTGCTGATGATGTGTGTCTCCATACCCGGAGTGCTGATGATGTGTGTCTCCATACCCGGAGTGCTGATGATGTGTGTCTCCATACCCGGAGTGCTGATGATGTGTGTCTCCATACCCGGAGAGTTGATGATGTGTGTCTTCATACCCGGAGTGCTAATGATGTGTATCTCCATACCCGGAGTGCTGATGATGTGTCTCTCCTTACCCGGAGTGCTGATGATTTTTGTCTCCGTACCCGGAGGGCTGATGATGTGTGTCTCCATTCCCGGAGTGTTGATGATGTGTGTCTCCAAACCCGGAGTGCTGATGATGTGTGTCTCCATACCCGGAGTTCTGATGATGTGTGTCTCCATACCCGGAGTGCTGATGATGTGTGTCTCCATACTCGGAGTGCTGATGATGTGTGTCTCCATACCCGGAGTGTTGATGATGTGTGTCTCCAAACCCGGAGTGCTGATGTGGGCCTCGCCCCCAAACTGATACTAATATGGGCCTCGCCCTTAAACTGATGCTGATGTAGGCCTCGACCCTGGGACTCATCCCCAAGCTGATACTGATGTGGGCCTCGAACCTGGGATTCATCCCCAAAACTGATGCTGATGCTGATGTGGTGGTTCATTCCAACATATTGTACTACCTCTCACGAGATAATCCCGATAGCTAAACATATTTTCATCCTCAACAGATGTTTCGCGTCGAAACCAGAGAACCTTCAAAGTACTTAATACACTTAGATCCGCTCATCTGAATGAGTGATCTGAACTAGACTCCTAGTGTGTGTGTGCCAATGCTCTTTCGCAGCTTAATTCTTAAGTAAGCCAACTCGATGATTTTGTCTCGGAGAATTGGATCGGTGGGTCTAACCAACCTAGATGTCTTGATCACACTCTGTGATTACTTCGTCATACTCAACATGATATGGTCTTCTTCTTTTTTCTCTTGTCTATTTCTTTTCATATTGAACTTTCTTTTTCCTTTTTTCTTTTTTCTCTTTTCTATTTTCTTTCTTTTTCTTTCTTTGACACACCTACCCTTTAAGGTTGCATTTCTACTCATGGTGGTCCTAATAATCGCACATGGGTAGCTTCTCGCTTATCGGTTATAGGCGGTCTATTTTTCTTTTCTTTTCATTGTAGAGACTTTTTCTTTGTTCCCAACCATATCATATATCATGGCATAAGTAAACCAGGGTGGACATCCACGCAAACAGTCATTCACTGATCCACCATCCTTTCAACTAGTCATCTCGCCGACTACTCAGGCTTCTACTACTGAGATCTCGTAATCAAGTGCTCGTGAGTCTAGCCGAGATCGATCCATTCAGAATATCGGATGAGGGTTCATCTCGCACTTATCGTTTCTAAGGTTTCATCATAAAGCAAACATTTCATCATTGGACTTATGCCTAACTATTAAGGACTTAAAAACAATCTTCTTTATTTTATTTTTTTTCATTTTTTTCATTTTTTTCTGTTTTTTTTTTTCACAATGGTCTTTTTATCCTTACTGTAAAGTTTTATGTCCCTCGGTTTCCTTTTCCCCGATATACATGTTTGATAAACTCTTTTTGACAAATCTTGCTTTCTTCTCTAACCCAACTGATATCTATGATGGCTTTTAAGACACATGGTTAACATGATGCATGTATGCATGATATGCATGAGATGCGTACGATGTATGAGATATATAAGTCAGCCCATTATCATTTTAAAGTATTCAATCATACTATTGCGCGGTGCAAACTTGTCCCAGTTAAAAAGGCCCAACAAGTTTACACTTTTGCGATAACATGGCTAAACAACTTCAAATGATAAGAGGCCCAAACACAAAATGGCCCATCGGCATTTTAGAAGCTTTTGGCCCAATTGTCAAAGGACATGAACTCATCCCAGTTTAAATGGCCTAACAAGCTCACATCTCTTGACAAGAAGCCCAACTGGATCCAAATGACGATGGTCCCAAACATGAACATAAAGAAATAATTTCTACTAGTCATGTAACTACAGTTTACATGTGGGTTTACGAGAGTGCGAACAAAGGCTCTTGCTGACAAAGAATTACCCACAACTAGGACTCCCCACTCAAGGGTTCGAGCGACTAAGTGAGCACATCTTTTTTATACCCTAAGGTACATGCCAACTAGCTATGGTGTGTGACTAACTGTCAAATAGATTTCCTATTGTAGATTCCCAGAGGGAGGGTGGAGCGAACTCTCTTAAATACCCAAGCCTCTTAGTCTCTTATCGGCTTGGTGATAGGAATAAACAACAAGTCCTCCAAATTAGTCTCTTACTGTGAGCTATGGGTAATGATTATCTAGGTGCCTTCACGACTTTTCCTTATAGAAAGGTAGTGAATGAAGGAATACACCAAACCATCACCTAGACTTAATAATGCCTTTGATTACATTCCCTCAACCTACTATACACACGGTTAACTAAAGCACAAATCACAATTGCTACAAGACATTATTTCGGGGCCGATTATCTATCCCCAGTGGAGCCACCAGACTGTAGGACATAGAAATTGGCGATGCTGTTCTAGGCTCGTGGCCTAGTTGGGAGTACGGAGTAGCCCGCGGGGGAACTAAACGAGAGAAATAACATGGAGTCGCCACCCAGTGTGAACCGGGAAAATGATTTAAGGCCGCACTCACCCCTCGTAAGGGAAGACCTTAAACCGTTGGGTTCGGAATGGTCCCTTACTTATGCCACTTGTAATGAAATGATTTGTACAATAACTTAACCGAATCTATGCAACATATATATCCAAGAATAACCTAGATCTAGTTCGCATTCATGAAAGTAAATCCTACGTCTAAGTTTGCATGCTTTGAAAGTAAGTTATCATAACGGCAAACAGACGATATCACACAATGAGCATGTTGAATTATCAAATACAAAGAATAAATAACATCCTAAACATAAACGTAAATTAAATTCCTATTCCGAAAGAAAATAACTATAACATGCATAAAGAAAAAAACGTACTAATGGCTAAATCATGCTTAAGGAATAAATAACATACTAGCAACCTAATCATGCTCGAATACAAGGTTGGATGAAATGAAATACGTGTGTCTCTTAAGTGGTACATGGCATTGTATCCCGAGTGCAAACTGCAATACCGTCCATTCGGATTCGGCTACGGAATTTACGTCCGAGTTTCCATCCGATATACCACAAGAGAGAACACATATTCCATTCATCCAAAGGCCACAACATGCATCAACAAATGACTCTCATGCGATAATGTATTAAAATAAATAAAAAATGAAAGATAATAAATAAAGAAGGTGCCCTCAGGTCTAACCTCTTTTGTCGTCTCTCGAAAGCGCGTTACACGGCCGTCGGAAGGGTGAATGCTCCGCAACTCTTCCGTTCACTAGTGCAATGTTTTTACTCGCTGTTTCACTATTTGGGCTGCTGTTTTCACTCCATTTCGCTGCTATTTTTACGGTGTTTGGAGGGTTTGGGGTGCGGTTTTGTCACTGTTTGGAGGGGTTTATGCTTGCAATGTAGGGGGTGTTTGGTGTGAAGCCGTGTTTTATGAATCTGTGAAGGGTTGACGGTCAGGGGTCCTGTTACGTGAGTGGATGGCTGGGCGCAAGGGGGCTGGTGAATGTGGCTTTAGCATGAGGGATGAGGGTTGTTGAAGGCTTGCTGTGAATATGGCAGATTACGTGAAGCAAGGGCTGTGTCATTTTGGGGGACGTGAGGGGCTGCTAGCTTCGCGTTAGTGGAAGGGCTGAGGGGATACGTGAGGGCTGTTGTTCAGCTTGTTGTGCGCTGATCAGAAAGGTCCCATTGAGTTTTGTCTTCAAGTGGATGCTTGGTTTAATTGTTGTTTCTTTGCTGGTCGATGGGGCTGTTTTTGTTTATTTCTTTTTGTTGGTTTGTGGCTTAGGTTTAGATTGTTTCAAAGGGTTTTTCGTTTGGTGTTTGTTCACGGCAAGGAAGGGGTTTTTGGGGTGTTTGAAGGCAATGGGCAGTGGTTTTCTTCTTTGTGTTTTTTTTTGTGAATGAGCTAGCCTCTCTAAGGTTGGATTTATGCTTTTTTTTATAGGAGAAGGTTGGGGTTTACCTTGTATGAGAAGGGAAAGGAGATTATGTAATTATGGGGGAATATTTAATTTGTGTGTCATAAGGAAATGATCTCTTGAATTAGGAAGCTAATTTGATTTGATTTGATTTCTTTATTTTAGGCATGTGATTTAATTTAACTAGGAAGGTGATTTAAATTAATTAGGAATGTGATTTAATTTAATTAGGAATGTGATTTATGAGATTTAATTTGATTCTTTTAATTCGGGAAGGTGATTTGATTTGATTTCAACATGTGTTTAATTTGTGGATTTATTACTTTGGATGTGTTTTAATGGGCTTGGGCATGAGTTTGGTTCTTTGGTGGGCTTGGTTTGGATTGCGGGGGTTTTGGGCCAAGGATGAATTTAAAATAGAGGCTCAACGAGCAAAACCGAAGCTAAGCAAACGAACTGAGTCCAACAAGGTATTGATTTCTGACTTTCCCTTCCGACGTCCGTTTCCCACGACTTCCTCAACTTAAAGAGTAGTGCCTCCGTACGAGGCTCATCATTGGCACTTATATGCAATAATGCAATGCCTACAGTATGCGACGTGTATGCATGTATGCATTCCCTATTCCGATAGGTTCTCTTGATGTCATCCTTGGTTAGGACTTTAATTACGCCATAGGGTTTTCTCCACTCCTTTAGGAGGTCTTTGGTCGCCCCCTTGGCCTGCTTACTGTTTCCTCCTGTCAATTCTACTCCGGTGATTGCTAATTTTCTTTGGTCCCATGGCTCAAGATCATTTCTATCTTTTGCATAAGCTATCCTTTAGGATTGCTCTATCTTGCCTGAGTCGCCTTTTTAGGTTTTCAACTTAGCGAGCTAAATTATTATTATTTTTTTGCCTAAGCGGTCCTTTTTCACTTAGCGGATTGCTCTATCTCGCCTGAGTGGCCTTTTCAAGTTTTCATCCACTCAGCGAGCTAATTTTATTTTTTTTTTGTTAATCTGACCCGTCCTCATTTTCGAGGTTCTTTGTTCGTCATTATTCCCGAGGTTGGTTGTCCTAGATCTCCTAACCTGGTCCAGCATTTAAGAAACAAAGACATATGTGTAATCACGAGACTCTAATCTTCCCCAGTTAGGGGGATTTATGCAATCTAGGAGCATCTTGAACATTTGTTTCAATAAAGGCGTTTGTATTACTTCTTAGTACATATGTCGAGAAATAAACTGCATTAAGGGTACCTGTAGGACACAGAAATCGGCGACACTGTCCCGGGCTCGCGCGGCCCGGTCAGGAGTACGGAGTAGCCCGCGGGGGACTAAACTGGAGAATAAAGGAGTCGCCACCCAGTGTGAACTGGGAAATTATTAAAGGCCGCCTCACCCCTCGCAAGGAAGACCGCAAACCGTTGGGTTCGGAATGGTTCCTTACTTATGTCACTTGTAATGAACAAGATTATGAAATAATTTAAACCAAGTCTACGCACATACATAATGCAACATTAACTAATATCTAAGTTTGGCACACAACCTATATAAAGTTCGCATACGTAGGAGTAGAACCTATATCTAAGTTTGCATGCAATAAAAATAAATCGACATAACGGTAACCAAAATTTAAATGTGGAAAGATAAATAATAATGGAAAATCATAAATATTAAAGAGAGATAACTAAGCATGTGATAGGGGAAATGAACAACTAAGGAGACAAACGTGCATGAAACATGATGAAAGGGATCTATCCAGTGCGTGCGCGTGTCGTGTCGCGTTCGTAAATGCGTTTCGAACTGTAGACATTATGTCCCATAGCGTCACTGTTTGTAAATGATATTGTATTATTGTACAAAATTAACTATGTGATAATGAATTGCCTTTTGCCGTTTTGTAATATTATTTACTTTGACTTATAAATGGCGAAAGTCCATATGATTAGTACCTGGACTGAGAATGATATGAGACAGTATCATCCCCAAAGGTTTAATCATTAAATATCCCTAGTCGTAGTATTATCGAGACTGGACATCGATAATGCGGAATAGACTAGTATTGCGCTTGTGCACGTTGTGAGGGCACGACGGCATAGTTCTCATATATTTAAGTATTGGATACTTATGCAAGTGCGATAGGAGGTTGTGTTTTACCGATGGTACGGAAAACAGCTTCGCTCTGGATAGACCCCCCGCGGAATCCCATTGGTAGTATGTCTGCGTGTCTATGGGAGGCCGCATCAGGGTAGGTGTATATGGTCTTAACCTGAGACTTACATCGCTAGTACTTGCGACAATCGGTAACTTTAGTTTTGGTGGGGTGGGGACCTTAACCGGTTCTGTGTACACCTCTTCTGGGTTTTCGAGAATCGTAGTGTACTGGATGTGATGTCAAGATGGAAGTATCGCTTCAGACATATGGAGGTGATGATCACGCAGGACAGACTAGTACTCTATAAAAGGTTGCAACCGTCGGGACAAATATGACAAGGTCAGGATTGTCCGATTTAAAGAGACTAGTTGCTTGATGTCCGATATATGTTTCGTACGGGGCAGACACATCTCCAGCCCCAGGCCTAGCATGTGATCATCCGATACTGGATCGATGTACGCAATACTACGGTATACTACGCCTGATACAGATCTTATATTCCTATAAGAATATTTCTGGAGAATTGGGTAGGCATGGCGCTTTGCTAGAAGCCAACCTTGTCTTGTGAATCGGTAAAGACGTAGTACGAGGTACGTACGTGTTCGGATTATCCGACGACCATATTTACTCTGCCAAAATATCCGGAGATCTCTTGGGTCGCTTCCTGAAGATTCACCTATGATATTTGATTCGAACTTAATTAATCTTGGATTAATTGCGGAGAAACTTTATCTCGGATAAAGTGCCTTATTTAGAGAGAGAGAACGGTTAATTTGGAATTAATCGATATAATTATTATATTCGATATAATAATCGAAATTCGATTTCGACGCGAAATTAAAATTAGATTTTAATTCGGGCGTACGAGTTAATTTAGAATTAATTCGTAAGCGACGTAAATAATAATTTCGCTAGGAGCGATTATTTATTTAAATCCGATTTAATTAACGTCGCGACGCTAGCTCGGTATTTCGGAAATATCGAACCCGAACGCGTGAGTGACGTGGGCCCACTTTCATTGGGAAACGTGTGGGGCCCACATGACACTTGTCATTGATATGGCATTGCATGTTAATAGTGTACAAAACACTCTAAGGCATTGCATGGTGATAGTGTGCATTTCACTCAAAGGCATTGCATGGAGTTTGAGTGTTTGACACTCTAAGCCATTGCATGGTTTATGTCATAGATTTATTATTATTTAATAAATTATAACATAAATATAATTGATTTTTGGTAATACAAAGATTAATTAATCAAGACATTTCACAAAACTCTCTCTTTCTCTCAAATTGCCGTGAACACCATTGTCAAGGGCAAGGAAGATTTGATCTTCCACTTCTCCATTTTTGCTAGCACAAGCAAGGGATCAAAAGAGGTGATAGGGAAACCATCAAAGAGCTTGGAATACAAAAGCTTGGAGCTTCAAGTCTTCTTCCTCCTCTTGGCCGAATCCCCACCACTTGGAGCTTCTACCATTTGATCTTCTACTTCATCACAAGGCATTGTAAGTATGATTCCGCCATACTTCATGTTTAAATATATATTCTTTATAGTATTTCACATGCTTAATCTTTGTTTGGGACATATTATAGAAACCAACAATGGTATCATTGAGCTAGGTTTAAGCATGAAATACTTTAGGTTAAAATTTGGGTAAAATTGATTGAAGCATGTTCTTGTGAAATTTGATGAATGAGTATGCTTATATGTATGTTAAATGACATTATATGAAATCAATTTTATGAAAAATGCATTGGATGATTTTTCCCCAAATTTCTACCTTGGCCGAATGGGTGTGATAAATTGGATTGAAGCATGTTCTTGTGAAATTTGATGAATAAGTATGCTTGCATGTATATAGATGATATACATGGAATCAATTTCATGAAAAATGCATTGGATGATTTTTCCCCAAATCCATGCCTTGGCCGAATGTATTACTACTTGGAGTGGTTTGATATTTTTTGTGATAAAGATCATTGGATGACTTAGAACGTGTATGGGACGTAGATTAGTAATTCAATCGGATTGAAATACAAATCGATACACAAAACTCACCTTGGCCGAATACATAAGACATGTAATGGAGTTGATTTTTTTTTAAAATTAATGTTGGACATTTATTTTGAACAATACATGATTAATAAATTAAATGGGTATTATTGGAATATTTGGTTTAATATGTTAATCTTGATATTACACTTTAATTAATTGGATTTTAATGTTTGGAATATTAAAATTTAATTAATGGGCTTAATTGGTTAATTGGGCTTTTTAATATTGTATTTGGGCATAATGGGCTTGGTTGGACCAAGTAGATTTGGCCAAATGGATTGGATCCAATTTGGGCCTAAATCACTCCATTAAGTCCAAATATAATATAATGGGCTTTAATAATTTAATTGGGCCTTATGGGCTTGAAATTGGTTTTATGGCACTTAAGGGTGATTCCTTATTGGGCTTGGTAATTGGTTATGACCCACATTGACCAAAGCCCAAGCCTTAATAAATCAATTGAAAGCCCATTTGACTCGAATTAAATTAAACATTGGATGTTAGTTGGGCTTTGAGACCCAATAGAATTGGATTTAGAATCTAAGTCTTAAAGCACATTAAAGTGTAAACATTTAATTTGGAATTAAATAATTGAATTAGTATTGAATACGATTAAATAAGATTTATAAGTAGTTCGATATAATTCGCGAATTCGTACCTTGTGTACTTATTCTCAATCGAGTTGGACTCGCGCAAAATCACCCGTTGTTTGAACATTGGATGATCACTTTAACAAAGACTAATTAATTGGATTAGATTGGTTGTAAAAGCATGTCTTGTTTGAATATATATGTATGTGATGAATGAATAGTGTATATCGGATGGATATTAGAAGGGAAAGGGTAATTTTAGAAATTATTGTAAATTTGGAATTTATAAATTGGACCTGCGTGTCCAGCCTTATCTCTTTATCTCTTTGTATTCTCTTCTCACCTAATTCCCCTCAATGTAAATGAGGTTTCTCTTATTGTATTATGTAATTGGGTAGAAGTAGAATAGTGCTAACGGGAGAGGAAAGGGATGTTTGGTTCTGTTCTAGGAACAAGTTGTTTATATATCCATCCGCATATCACTATTATTTTACTACTTACGCGCTTTATGATGTTTTAGAAGCATGCTTAAGGGTGTATGATGATGAGACCTAACAAAGATAAATTAATTGGTTGCCAATTACGCAAAAAAATCCCTCAAACAATATTAAGCGATTTTCCTTCCGTTGAATGATTTTTTTCTCAAGATCCGAAATTGGCATGGGTTTGTTGGCCAAGTCAAGACCCTTTGTCAATTGAGGATGTGTTTGAATCATGAGAATTTTGTTCCACATCGGTGTCCTGTCCAAGTTTGATTTGTTGGCCAAAGTCAAGATCACTTCTTGTCCATCGACATTGATTACGAAATTTTCCTTGTCAATGGTCCCGCTTAACTGGAATCATTAGGTTTGTTGTGCCAAAGCCAAGGCTTAGTTGATTCAGAGGAAATGGTTAGGAAATGTATAGATACATTGACATATGTATTAGATATATATGTTTCGGACTGGATGTCCACCTACCGGATCTAGGAATTGGATGGGATCCAATTGATCTTCGAGATCTACCTAGTTAAATATCATACAACTTGTTGGCCAAAGTCAAGGTTTGTGTTATTTAACGGGATCCTAGCCCACTAGGAAATTAGATTTCCCGAGTTGTCTACAGAGGGTTAGAAACTTGAAGAAAATAGTGGGAGGCTATTATTGAATTTGCAATTTCATTCAGATATTTAGCCTTACGCGTCTTTCAAAATTATTTCGTCAATTTTAAATAATTAGTTGGACTAATATATTGTTATTTTTTATATGTAACAGTTTGACTGTACCCATAACATCGTTGACTTTATAGTTGGACTATAGTTGTCAAGATGACTGGCAAAGGTAATATCCGCGACATAATCATGGGCGATAATGTCTTCAAAGGGACAAACTTTGCCGACTGGGAAATGAACCTCAAGATAGTGCTTGGGGCTGAGAGGGATACTGTATACTATTCAGAGACCTCTCCCGCCTAAACCCACTGAGCCACTGGAGCTAGAGTTATGGAAAACTCATAGTGATGATTGTGACCAAGCTCAGTCAGTTATGCTAGCTGCAATGACTCAGCATTTCAGACGCCAGAATAGGGACTTGGATCCCTATAACATGATGGCAAGATTGCGTGATCTTCACCGCACCAATAAGCGGATGAAGAGGTACGAGCTAGTAAGGAAACTCTTCCGCTCCCGGATGACAGATGGCGCATCAGTTGAAGCCCATGGGGCTCAAATGATTGCCGATATTGATGAGTTGGCCAATATGGGAATAGTCTTGGAGGCTGATCTGACTATAGATATGATCTGCAGTCACTTCCTGATACTTGGAAACAAATCATAGTCAACTACAAGTTGATGGATACTGACGACACTCTTGGAGAGTTGTTGTCTGTGCTGAAGGAGTCCGAAAAGGAACTCCTAAAGGGGAGCAAGCGCGAGGCGCATTTAGCATTGACCTCTCATGCGCCAAAGGGTGGCCCCAAGGCAATTGGAGGTGCAAGGAAGAAGAAGTTCAAGAAGAAGGTAAAGGCAAGTTGACAGTGGCTTCTAGGAAGCCAAAGGACAAATCTCGCGACATCTGCCTCAACTGCGGCAAGAGGGGTCACTGGAAACGTGACTGCCGAATGAGCATTGTGCAGAGGGAGGATATCAAGGCTGGCAAGGCCATTGCCTCTGGTATGTTTGTTATTGAGATAAATATGAATACTTCTAGTTTTAAAAATTGGATTTTTGATTCTGGTTGTGGTGCTCATATTTGTACTGATGTGCAGGATCTGCATGATAGCAGGGTGCTGGCATCAGGGGAGATGGATCTACGGGTCGGAAACGGAACACCAGTTGCTGTTTTGGCCGTAGGGACTTTTGTTTTAGTACTGCCCTCAGGGCATGAACTTAAACTTTTGAACTGTTATTTTGTGCCTAGTTTAACTAGGAATATAATATCTGTATCTTTGTTAACCCAGCAGGGTTACACTTTTGTATTCAGGAACACAGGGTGTTATTTATATAAAAATGATACAGAAATTTGCACAGCTGTTGCAAATAACGGTCTTTATATTTTGAATATAAATGAATCTCCTAAAATGACAAACAAAAGGCTCAAAAGGAGTAATCTAAAAGATGAAGCTTATATGTGGCATTGTCGTCTGGGACACATCAACAAGACTCGCATATCCACACTTTCAAAGAGTGGGTACTTGGACGAATTTGATCCCAATTCATATGACGTCTGCGAATCTTGTCTTTTAGGCAAAATGCCTAAATCACCTTTTAGCGGTAAAGGTGAACGTGCCACAGAACTGTTAGCTCTCGTTCATACTGACGTATGCGGGCCCATGTCTAGCCAGGCTAGAGGTGGATTTCACTACTTCGTAACCTTTACAGATGATGCATCTCGTTACGGTTATGTGTATCTTATGAGACACAAGTCGGAAACTTTTGAGAAATTCAAAGAGTTTCGACACGAAGTGGAGAAACAAACAGGGAAGAGTATCAAGACATTACGGTCAGACCGTGGTGGCGAATACTTAAGTTATGAGTTTCAAGATTACTTGAAAGAATATGGTATTCTTTCACAGTGGACTCCTCCTGGAACACCAAATTAAACGGTGTGTCCGAACGGAGAAACCGCACCTTGTTGGACATGGTGAGGTCAATGATGAGTCGCACTGAGCTACCAATATCCTTCTGGGGATACGCATTAAACAGTGCTATACTTATTTTGAATAAGGTACCGTCGAAGTCTGTTGAACAGACTCCATATGAGATATGGACAGGAAGGAAACCAGGTTTCTCTTTCCTGAAGATTTGGGGATGCTGGGCATATGTTAAACGTTTGGAAGGTACCAAACTTGAACCCAAATCTGATAAATGCCTTTTCGTTGGATATCCTAGGGAAACCAAAGGATATTACTTCTATTACCCACAAGAGAACAAAGTATTTGTTGCTCTACATGCGGTTTTCCTTGAGAAGGAATTCCTAAATGCAGTGGTAAGTGGGAGGAAAGTAGAACTCGATGAAGATCGTGGTGATACTGTTCCTGGCAATGAATCAACGACGGAACAAGAACAGACCGTCCGGGATGAGTCTGTACCACAAACTTCACATACACAAGGACCGCGTAGGTCGGAGAGAGTCAGAACAGTACCTGAGAGGTATGGGTTCCTGATCTCACCTCATATAGATATTAATCTTATTGAGGATAATGAGCCGGCTACGTATGAGGAAGCGATACAAAATATCGATTCCGCTTTATGGCAAGAGGCCATGAAGTCCGAGATGGATTCCATGTACGCCAACCAAGTTTGGACACTGGTTGATGCACCAGAAGGCGTAAAGCCTATTGGATGCAGATGGATCTTCAAGAAGAAGACCGACATGGATGGCAACGTACAAACGTACAAGGCTAGGCTTGTAGCAAAGGGGTATCGTCAACAATATGGCATTGATTATGACGAAACCTTCTCACCCGTTGCCATGATTAAATCCATTCGGATAATGCTTGCAATAGCTGCATATTTCGACTTCGAGATATGGCAGATGGACGTTAAAACCGCTTTCCTTAACGGAAACCTTTTGGAGGATGTTTATATGCAACAGCCTGACGGTTTTATCGTACCTAGACTTGCAAACAAGGTTTGTAAGTTAAATCGATCCATTTATGGATTGAAGCAAGCATCACGGTCATGGAATCAGCGTTTTGATGAGATCATAAAGGAATATGATTTCGTGCAAAACGCAGATGACCCTTGTGTATACAAGAAGGTTAGTGGGAGAGCACTTACTTTTATTGTCCTTTATGTCGACGACGTATTGCTTATAGGCAATGACATTCCCATGCTAACGTCGGTGAAAGCTTGGCTTTCATTAAAATTCTCCATGAAAGATCTGGGAGAAGCAGCCTTTATTCTTGGAATAAAGATCTACAGGGATAGATCTAGAAAGCTGCTTGGACTCTCCCAGAGTACATACATTGATAAAGTGTTGAAGAGATTCAACATGGAACAATCCAAGAGGGGATTGGTTCCAATGGTACGAGGTACCTCTCTGTCTAAGGACATGTGTCCTAAGACTCAGGAAGAGAGAGACCACATGAGTCGGATACCGTTCGCCTCGGCAGTCGGATCGATCATGTATGCCATGATATGTACACGACCTGATGTCTCATATGCTTTGAGCATGTGCAGTCGCTATCAGGCCGATCCAGGTGAAGGTCACTGGATAGCAGTTAAGAATATCCTTAAGTATCTTAAACGAACTAAGGATGCTTTCTTAATTTATGGAGGTGGAGAACTTGCGGTATCTGGGTATACCGATGCAAGTTTCCAAACCGACAAGGATGACTACAGTCGCAATCCGGGTACATTTTTTGCTTGAATAACGGAGCAGTGAGCTGGAAATCTTCCAAGCAAGATACTGTTGCCGATTCAACAACAGAAGCGGACATACATCGCTGCATCTGAAGCAGCAAAGGAGGCAGTTTGGATCCGAAAGTTCCTAATCGGATTAGGAGTAGTTCCGTTAGCAGCAGCTGAGCCCGTTCCATTGTATTGTGACAATAACGGGGCTATAGCACAGGCTAAGGAACCAAGGTCTCATCAACGGTCCAAGCATGTTCTTCGACGTTATCATCTGATTCGGGAGATTATACATCGTGGCGATGTAAAAGTCGAGAAGGTCACATCAGATGACAACATTGCAGATCCGCTGACGAAAGCTGTTCTACAGCAAGTTTTTGAACGACACATACATAGTTCGGGTATTAGATGCTTGAGTGACTGGCTATAGGCCAAGTGGGAGATTGTTAGACATTATGTCCCATAGCGTCACTGTTTGTAAATGATATTGTATTATTGTACAAAATTAACTATGTGATAATGAAATTGCCTTTTGCCGTTTTGTAATATTATTTACTTTGACTTATAAATGGCGAAAGTCCATATGATTAGTACCTGGACTGAGAATGATATGAGACAGTATCAGTCCCCAAAGGTTTAATCATTAAATATCCCTAGTCGTAGTATTATCGAGACTGGACATCGATAATGCGGAATAGACTAGTATTGCGCTTGTGCACGTTGTGAGGGCACGACGGCATAGTTCTCATATATTTAAGTATTGGATACTTATGCAAGTGCGATAGGAGGTTGTGTTTTACCGATGGTACGGAAAACAGCTTCGCTCTGGATAACCCCGCGGAATCCCATTGGTAGTATGTCTGCGTGTCTATGGGAGGCCGCATCAGGGTAGGTGTATATGGTCTTAACCTGAGACTTACATCGCTAGTACTTGCGACAATCGGTAAACTTTAGTTTTGGTGGTTGGGGACCTTAACCGGTTCTGTGTACACCTCTTCTGGGTTTATCGAGAATCGTAGTGTACTGGATGTGATGTCAAGATGGAAGTATCGCTTCAGACATATGGAGGTGATGATCACGCAGGGCACAGAACTAGTACTCTATAAAAGGTTGCAACCGTCGGGACAATATGACAAGGTCAGGATTGTCCGATTTAAAGAGACTAGTTGCTTGATGTCCGATATATGTTTCGTACGGGGCAGACACATCTCCAGCCCCAGGCCTAGCATGTGATCATCCGATACTGGATCGATGTACGCAATACTACGGTATACTACGCCTGATACAGATCTTATATTCCTATAAGAATATTTCTGGAGAATTGGGTAGGCATGGCGCTTTGCTAGAAGCCAACCTTGTCTTGTGAATCGGTAAAGACGTAGTACGAGGTACGTACGTGTTCGGATTATCCGACGACCGTATTTACTGCCAAAATATCCGGAGATCTCTTGGGTCGCTTCCTGAAGATTCACCTATGATATTTGATTCGAACTTAATTAATCTTGGATTAATTGCGGAGAAACTTTATCTCGGATAAAGTGCCTTATTTAGAGAGAGAGAACGGTTAATTTGGAATTAATCGATATAATTATTATATTCGATATAATAATCGAAATTCGATTTCGACGCGAAATTAAAATTAGATTTTAATTCGGGCGTACGAGTTAATTTAGAATTAATTCGTAAGCGACGTAAATAATAATTTCGCTAGGAGCGATTATTTATTTAAATCCGATTTAATTAACGTCGCGACGCTAGCTCGGTATTTCGGAAATATCGAACCCGAACGCGTGAGTGGACGTGGGCCCACTTTCATTGGGAAACGTGTGGGGCCCACATGACACTTGTCATTGATATGGCATTGCATGTTAATAGTTACAACACTCTAAGGCATTGCATGGTGATAGTGTGCATTTCACTCAAAGGCATTGCATGGAGTTTGAGTGTTTGACACTCTAAGCCATTGCATGGTTTATGTCATAGATTTATTATTAATTTAATAAATTATAACATAAATATAAATTGATTTTTGGTAATACAAAGATTAATTAATCAGACATTTCACAAAAAACTCTCTCTTCTCTCTCAAATTGCCGTGAACACCATTGTCAAGGGCAAGGAAGATTTGATCTTCCACTTCTCCTTTTTGCTAGCACAAGCAAGGGATCAAAAGAGGTGATAGGGAAACCATCAAAGAGCTTGGAATACAAAAGCTTGGAGCTTCAAGTCTTCTTCCTCCTCTTGGCCGAATCCTCCACCACTTGGAGCTTCTACCATTTGATCTTCTACTTCATCACAAGGCATTGTAAGTATGATTCCGCCATACTTCATGTTTAATATATATTCTTTTATAGTATTTCACATGCTTAATCTTTGTTTGGGACATATTATAGAAACCAACACGAACGATAAACAGATTGGTCCGCGATGTTGGGTTTTCAGGTTAGTCCAAGATCAATTCAAGGCAAGAATCATTGTGAATACAACAAGAAGTATGGGCAGAATCATAACTTACAATGATCGGATTTGGCGATGCGTCGAACACAAAAGTTTTTGCTACCTCCTTGGAAGCGCTCAGGCCATGCAACTTTGTCTCCATTGGTTTCTTCAGCTCCAAGCGTTAAGTGTGCATTCCAGGCTGCACAATTGGGTTCCCTATCACCTCACCTTCGGATGACCCTTCATGTGTTAGATTGGATAGATTTGCCACAAATCTTCCCATTGACTTCATCTTGTTCTCATAGTCTGTGGCAAGAAAAATGAGAGAGAAGTGGCCCTTGGCCGAATACAAGGAGAGAGAGAGAGTGAAGAGAGTGTTGGTTTATTTGATTTCCAAATCAAAATAAAACATATACCAAAATTTTTTATTAAAACCTTTCAAAAGTCAACAAATTGGAGCCAAAATGGCAATAAGATGCCATCAACCACTCTATCACTATTCACATCAATCAATGATGACAACATCACTTCAACCAAAGTGATTTGATTCCATCACTTGATTGACTAGTGATTTGACGGTAGATGTGACTTTTGTGGCCGCACTTGAATTCGTAATGGTGGGCCCGCAAACACTCTCTGGTTCGAGTTCGCTAATTCCCGAATTAATAAATTTTCCGTTGCGACATAATATATAATTTAATTACATATTATGCCTAGCAAAATTACTATTCATGTCACTTGTGAATTAATTCTAATTAACTCGTTCGCCCGAATTAAAATCTAATTCAATTCCGCGTCGAAATCCAATTTGTATAATATATCGAATATATTATTTATATCGATTAATTCCAATTAATCGTTCTCTCTCTTTAATATATTTTATCCCAGAAAAATATCTCTGTAATTAATCCCAGATTAATTTTCTCTCTCTTTATAATTAATCTCATATTAATAAAGTGCGAGTCATACGTCATCAGTGAATCTTCGGGAACTGACCCATGAGATCCCCGATATGTTGGCGTAAATCCGGTCGTCGGACTATCCGAACACGTACGTACCTATACTACGTTTTTACCGATTTACAAGAATGGTTGGCTTCTAGCAAAGCACCGTGCCTACCCAATTCTCCAGAAATATTCTTACTGGAATATGTGATCTATATCGGCGTAGTATACTTAGTATTGCGTATTTCGATCCAGTATCAGATGTCACGTGCTAGGCCTGGGGCTGGAATTGTGTCTGCCCCGTACGAAGCACATATCAGATCTCTGGTAACTAGTCTCTATAATTGGATAATCATGACCTAGTCATATTATCCGATAGTTACAGCATAAAAGAGACCCAGTTCCATATCCTACGTGATCATCATCTCCAATATGACTAGAGTGATACTTCCATCTTGACATCACACCCAATACACTACGATTCTCAATATACACAGAAGAGGTGACATAGAACCTGTTAAAGCCCTGGACGACCAAAACCAAAGTATATTGATTGTCACAAGTATTAGTGGTGCAAGTCTCAGGTTAAGACCAATACCCTACCCTGATTCGGACTCCATAGACACATAGTCATACTACCAATGGAATTCTGAGGTCTATCCAGGGAAGCTGTTTCCGTACCATCGGTAAACCAACCTCCTATTACACACTGCATGAGTATCCTATACCCAAAATAGATGAGAACTAGTCGTTATGCTCCCACAACGCGCACAAGTGTAATACTAGTATATTCCGTATTATCGATGTCCAATCTCGATAATACTACGACTAGGGATATTTAATGATTAAACCTTCGTGGATTGATACTGTCTCATATCATCTCAATCCGGAACTAATCATATGGACCTCTTATCATTTATACATCTAGGTAATCCAATTACAAATGATAAAAGAGCAATTTCCTTTGTCACATAGTTAATTTGTACAACAACACCATAATCTGTACAAATAGTGATGATATGGGTCATATTGTCCAACAATCTCCCACTTGGCCTATATCCAATCACTCAGTTTCCTACACCCGAACTATGTACGGTTCACTCAAACTTCTACTGAGAAAAACGCTTTCGTCAGCGGATTTGCATGGTTATCATCTGATGAATTTATTTCGATCATCACATCGCCACGATGTATGATCTGAACGAATCAGATGAATAGTTGAAGTATAATCTGGATCGTTGATGAGACCATTAATTCTTTAGCCTGTGCTGTAGCCTAGCTCAGCTGCTAACATAACTAACTCCAATCTGATTAGGATTATTATCATCCAAAAGGCTTCTATTGATGCCTCAGCTGCAGCAATATTCCACTTTTGTTGTTTATTCGGCAACAATATCTTGCTTAGAAGATTTCCAGCTCATTGTTCCGTTATTCAAACTTTATAATACCGTTCTTACGACTTATAGTCGTTATTATCGGTTTGGAAACTTGCATTAGTGAATCCAGTCACTTCAAGTTCTCCTACTCCATAGAATAAGAAAGCATCCTTAGTTCATCTAAGATACTAAAGGATGTTCTTAACATCAATCCAGTGACTATCACATGGATTGGCCTGATTGTTACGCTATATGCTCAAAACATATGAGACACCAGGTCGCGTACATTTTTCAATGTACGAGTTCTCGGAGAGTGCTAACAACTTTTAGATTTATCCCAGTAGATCCTTATTCCTAGAATAATGGTTGTCTCTACCAAGAATTCTACGGAGAATTTTTCATGAAAGCCAAGCTTTCACCGATTGTATTATGGGAATATCATTTCCAAGAAATGATACATCATCATTATTTAGGACAATCACTGTCAGTGCGCTCCCACTAACCTCCTTATATACACAAGAATCATATTTCGTTTTGAATTAAATCATATACCATTATGATTAAATCAAAAGATAGTTCCAAGAACGTTATGCTTTTCAATCTATAATGTGATCGAATTAACTCGCAAACCTTGTTTGCCGTTTTGGTTGACAAAACCGTAAGGATGTTATAAACATCCTCAAAAAGTTTTCGTTTAAGGAAAGCGATTTTGACGTTCAGCTGCCATATTTCATAAATGAAACATGCAGCATTGGCAAGCATTATCCAAATGGATTAACCATGGCAACGAGTTAAAAGGTTTGTCGTAATCGACACAATGTTGATTACAATACCTTTTCGCTACAAGCCCAGCTTAGTACGTTGAGTATGTTGCCTTCCATGTATGTCTTACTTGAAGACTTATATAGTACCAATAGGCACAATGCCTTCCGGTACAACAACCAGTGTCCAAACTTGGTTGGTATACATGGAATCCATTTCGGACTTCATGGCACTTTGCCATAATATGGAGTCGACACCTTGTATCACTTCCTCATACGTAGTCAGTTCGTATTCCTCAATAAGATTGACATCTTCATGAGGTGAGATCAGAAACCCATGCCCCAGGTTGTCTTCTGACTCTCTCCGACTTACGTAGTTCTTGTGTATTCGAAGATTATTGGTATAGTTTCATCATTGATGAACTATTTGTGTTCCATTAAGGAATCAGTGCCTGGAACAGTATTACTCCGATTTTCATCGAGTTTTACTTTCTTTCTTCCCCTCACCACTGCATATTGGGTATTCTCTAGGAAAACCGCATGGTGAGCAACAATTAAATTGTTCTCAAGTGAGTTGTATAAGTACTATACTTAGGTTTCCCTAGGATAACCTGCAAATTAGGCACTTATCCGATTTGGGTTCTAGTTTGGTATCATCCAAACATATGCCCAGCATTCCTAAATTTTTCAGGAATGAGAAATCCTGATTTCTTTCCTGTTCATATCTAATATGAAGTCTGTCAAATAGATTTTTATGGAACCTTGTTCAAAATAAGTTTTGCACTGTTTTATGCGTGTCCCTTGAATGAAATGGTAGCTCAGAGCGACTCATGATTAACCTTATCATGTCCAACAAAATTTGGTTTCTCTATTCGGACAAACCGTCAAATTGACGTGTTCTAGAAGGTGTCCTCATTGAAAGAATACTATACTCTTTCAAGTATTTGAGAAACTCATTGCTTAAGTATTTTCCATCATGGTCTAACCGTGACAGTTTTAATACTTTAGCCGGTCTGTTTGTCTATTTCGTGTCGAAACTCTTTGAATTCATCAAAAGTTTTCGATCCGTGTTTCCAAAAGAAACATATAACCATAACGCGATGCCACATCCGTAAAGGTTTCAAAGTATTCATATCCACCTCTAGCCTAGCTAGACATGGCCCACTTACGTCACTATGAACGAGGGCTAACAGATCGGGTGGCACTAGCACTTTTACCAAGTAAAATGTGTTTTAGGCAATTTGCAAAATAAACTAGATTCGTAGACATCATTTGAATAGAATCAAATCCGTCCTAGTATCCACTCTCCAAAAGTGTGGATATATGAGTCTTGTTTAATGTGTCCCAGACAACAATGCCACAAATAAGTCTCAACTGATTAAATCAGTTTGAGCTATTTGTTTGTCCTGTTATACGTTTGAGATTTATTATATTCAAAATATAAATACTGTTATTCACATCTAATGTGTTATCTCAATATCATCTTATAAAATAAAACACTTTAGTGTTCTAGAATATAAAGGTATACCCGCAACGGTTAAACCCTGATATAGAGATAATGTTTCTAGTCAAACTAGTTACATTGTAACAGTTTTCTAATTTAAGTACATACCCGAAGGGTAGTTCCTAAACTTAGGTCTCTACGGTCAAAACAACGACTCTCGTCCCGTTTCCGATTCGCAGACCAATCTCATCTGAAGTCAGTATCCTGCTTGTCAGCAGATTCTGCACATCAGTACATATTTATGTACCACATCCAGTATCTAAAATCCAATTTTAATACTAGTAGTGAACATGTTTATGAAAAACATATTTGAAGTCGGAGCCTTGCCCGTCTTCTCTTCCTTCATGTCTGCCTTGTCCATACGGCAGTCACGCTTCCAGTGGCCCCGTTTTCCACAATTTAGGGAGACATTTTTGGATATGTCCTTTGTCTTCCCAGAAGACTATAATGACTTTGCCTTTGCCCCTTTTCCACACCCCAGAACCTTTGGCCAAGCCTTGGCCTTCCGGAATGTCGAAGTAAGATGCGCCTTGCGCCTCTTGCCCTATTGCAAATTCTGGCTTTGTCTCCTTGAGTATAGCCTTAACTCTCTAAGAGTTTACTATTGCAATTTGTACTTCTAAGATCTAAAGATAGATCTATGAAGATCACATTTAATTTCAATAATACTATAAGGATCTAATCCTTAGTTATGATTAAGAAATTAAGGAGTCTTTGCGGCAAGCATAATAGATTAAGCACTTAAGTTATCATCACATGAATATTCCAAATATCATGTTCTATTATTTGCTCAACTCCGGGCTTAGGCTCGAGACGTCACTATATCAAATAAAGTAACTTCTCGGTTATCCAGGACTATCCTGAGATTTTTTCACCCAGGATTATGTTTTAAACACTAATTTTCATTTATCTTGATTCTAATAGTCCAACTATTTAATCAACGATTTTAGGTACTATTTATTATAATGATTATTATAGTCTAACTATATAATCAACTATAATTTAATAGGTTAAATTCAATTATATTGATTACTATAATCCAATTATAAAATCAACTATTAATTGAAATAGTTTGAATAAAGTCCTACTGTTTAATTAAAACACGATTAAATATTAGTTCAACTAATATATTAATTTATTTGACGAAAAAATTGAAATGAGCGCGTATGGCAAGTAACTAAACGAATATTGCAAATTTAATACTTGCCTCCCGCTATTTTTCGGGCGAGCTCTAACCCTCTGTGGAGTACTCGAGAATCCTTAGTTCCTAGTGGGCTAGGATCCCGTTAAATAACACAAAATCTTGACTTTGGCCAACAAATTGTATGATAATTAACTATGTAGATCTCTAAGATCAATTGGATCTCATCCAATTCCTAGATCTAGTAGGGACATCCAAGTCCGAAACATATATCTTATATATGCCAATATATCCAATATATTCCCTAACCTTTTTCCCCTGAATCAATTAAACCTTGGCTTTGGCACAACAAACTTAATGATCCTAGTTAAGCGGAACCCATTGACCTTGGAAAACTTCGTAATCAATGTCGGTGGCCAAGAAGTGATCTTGAATTTGGCCTACAAATCACAACTTGGACAAGACACCGATATGGAACAAAGCTTTCATGATTCAAACACATCCGCGACGGACAAAGGTCTTGACTTTGGCCAACAAACCAGTGCCAGTCTTGGATCTTGAGTAAGAATCACTCAATGGAAGGAAAAAATGCTTAATATGTGGTTGAGGGTTTTTCGCGTAAATTGGCAACCAATTTATCATTTTTGTTAGGTCTCATCATCATCACACCCTTAAACATGCATTCTAAAAACATAATAAGGCGCGATAAATAAATATAATAATAATATGCGGATGGATACTTAAACACATTGTTTCTAGAACAAATCTCTCTCTTTCCTCTCCCTCCCGCTAGCACAAGTATTACTTCTACCCGATTACATAACACTTCTAAAGAAACCTCATTTACATTGAGGGGAATAGGTGAGAAGAGAAATACAAAGAATAAGGAGGTAATAAGGCTGGACACGCAGGTCCAATTAATAAATCAAATTTATTACAACAATTTCAAAAATTGCCCCACCTATCTAATATCCATCCGATATACATTATTCATGCATCGCAACCATGTATTCATACAAGCATGTTATCAATCAATCTAATCCAATTAATTAATCTGATAATTAATGACCATCCAATTCAAATAACAATTTGATTTTGTACGAGTCAAACTCGTTTTGCGAATAAGTACTCAAAGTACGAATTCACGAATTATATTAAACTACAACATTAAATCCAATTTAATTTGTTATTTAATACTAATTCTATATTTAATTCCAAATTAAATAATTACACTTTTTTAATGTGCCTTATAGACTTTGAATTCTAAAACTAATCATTACGGGTCTCAAAGCCCGATTAACATCCAATGTCAATTTAATTAAAGTCCTTGGGCATTTAATTAATTTCATAAGGCATGGGCTTTGGTCAATGTGGGTCAAACCCAAATACCAAAGCCCATTTAAGGAATCACCCTCATTTGCCAAGAAACCAATTTAAGACCATTAGGCCCAATTTGTTGGTTTCTATAATTAGTCCCAAAGAATGAATAAGCCATAGAAATACATATAACATACATGCAAAGCTTGAAGCATGGCAGAATCATACTTACTAAGCTTTGGGACGAAAATGATGAAGAGAATCCTTGAGTCTTCAAGGTGGAAGTTTCAGCCAAGAGCAAGAGGAGAGAAGCTATAAATCTTCTAGTATTCAAGCTCCAAGATTGTTTCCCTTCCCTATCACCTCCTTTGATTCCTCTTTGTGCTAGCAAAATGGAGAAATGAAAAAAATTTTCTGCTACCTTGTGAAGCTCACGGCGTGCGTGAAGAAGAAGAGGGAGAGTGGTGTGACTTTTCAATTTTCTTGTTCTCTTTTGTTTCCAAAATCGTGAGAAGAAAAATGAAATGCAATGATGAGATATCAAATACCAAAATGAATTTTTAATTAAAAACCCTTCAAAAACCGTGAAAGGTTTTCCCTCCAAAAAAAATTCATTAAATGGCATCATTATCTCACATTGAGAATAGAGACAATGTATCATCCCTATAAAGGTGACTAGATACATCCATCATCTATTCGTGTCAAGTAATGAGATATCGCGATGTGGTTTGCGGATCCCATCCGTTTTCAAAATACGAATGTGTCCGCAAACACTTTCGGGCTCGATTTCGCTAATTCCGAATTAACGCATTTCCGTCGACGAGAATTAAATAATTACGCCTAGCGAAATTACTATTCAGATCGCTAACGAATTAATTCTAATTAATTCGTTTGCCCGAATTAAAATCCGATTTTAATTCCGCGTCGAAATCCAATTTCGTTTAAATAATCGAATATATATTTTATTTTATCGATTAATTCCAAATTAATCGATCTCTCTCTCTCTCCTAATAAGGCATTTTATCCAAGATAAAGTTTCTCCGTAATTAATCCAAGATTAATAAAGTTCGAATCAAACATCATAGGTGAATCTTCAGGAAGCGACCCAAGAGATCTCCGGATATGTTGGCAATAAATACGGTCGTCGGATAATCTGAACACGTACGTACCTCGTACTACGTTTTTACCGATTTACAAGACAAGGTTGGCTTCTAGCAAAGCGCCATGCCTACCCAATTCTCCAGAAATATTCTTACTGGAATATTTGATCTTTATCAAGCGTAGTATACCGTAGTATCGCGTACATCGATCCAGTATCGGACGATCACATGTTAGGCCTGGGGCTGGAAATGTGTCTGCCCCGTACGAAACATATATCGGATATCAAACAACTAGTCTCTTTAAATCGGACAATCTTGACCTGGTCATATGTCCCGACGGTTGCAACCTTTTATAGAGTACTAGTTTTGTATCCTGCGTGATCATCATCTCCATATGTCTGAAGTGATACTTCCATCTTGACATCACATCCAGTACACTACGATTCTCGATAAACCCAGAAGAGGCGTACACAGAACCGGTTAAAGCCCCGAACCACCACAACCAAAGTTTACCGATTGTCGCAAGTACTAGCGATGCAAGTCTCAGGTTAAGACCATATACACCTACCCTGATGCGGCCTCCCATAGACACGCAGACATACTACCAATGGGATTCGGCGGGGTCTGTCCAGAGCGAAGCTGTTTTCCGTACCATCGGTAAAACACAACCTCCTATCGCACTTGCATAAGTATCCAATACTTAAATATATGAGAACTATGCCGTTGTGCCATCACAACTCGCACAAGTGCAATACTAGTCTATTCCGCATTATCGATGTCCGATCTCGATAATACTCCGACTAGGGATATTTAATGATTAAACCTTTTATATTGATACTGTCTCATATCATCTCAATACGGAACTAATCATATGGACTTTTGCCATTAATATATCAAAGTAAATAATTTTACAAAACGGCAAAAGGCAATTTCATTATCACATAGTTAATTTTGTACAATAATACAATATCATTTACAAAACAGTGACGCTATGGGTCATAATGTCTAACAATCTCCCACTTGGCCTATAGCCAGTCACTCAAGCATCTAATACCTGAACTATGTATATGTCGTTCAAACACTTGCTGAAGAACAGCCTTCGTCAGCGGATCTGCAATGTTGTCATCTGATGCGACCTTCCTCGACCTTTACATCGCCACGATTGTATAATCTCCCGAATCAGATGGTAACGCCGCCGAAAACATGCTTGGATCGTTGATGAGACCTTGGTTCCTTAGCTTGTGCTATAGCCCCGTTATTGTCACAATACAACGGTACGGGCTCAGCTGCTAACGGAACTACTCCTAATCCGATTAGGAATTTTCAGATCCAAACTGCCTCCTTTGCTGCTTCTGATGCAGCAATATACTCCGCTTCAGTTGTTGAATCGGCAACAGTATCTTGCTTGGAAGATTTCCAGCTCACTGCTCCTTGCTCATTCAAACAAAAATGTACCCCGATTGCGACTTGAAGTCGTCCTTGTCGGTTTGGAAACTTGCATCGGTGTACCCAGACACCTCAAGTTCTCCACCTCCATAAATTAAGAAAGCATCCTTAGTTCGTCTAAGATACTTAAGGATATTCTTAACTGCCATCCAGTGACTTTCACCTGGATCGGCCTGATAGCGACTGCACAATGCTCAAAGCATATGACACATCAGGTCGTGTACATATCATGGCATACATGATCGATCCGACTGCCGAGGCGAACGGTATCCGACTCATGTTATCTCTCTCTTCTTTAGTCTTAGGACACATGTCCTTAGACAGAAGGATACCACGTGACATTGGCATCAATCCCTTCTTGGAATGATCCATGTTGAATCGCTTCAACACTTTGTCAATATATGTACTCTGGGAGAGTCCAAGCAGCTTTCTAGATCTATCCCGGTAGATCTTTATTCCCAGAATAAATGCTGCTTCTCCCAGATCTTTCATGGAGAATTTTAATGAAAGCCAAGCTTTCACCGACGTTAGCATGGGAATGTCATTGCCTATAAGCAATACGTCGTCGACATAAAGGACAATAAAAGTTAGTGCTCTCCCACTACCTTCTTGTATACACAAGGGTCATCATCGTTTTGTACGAATCATATTCTTTTATGATCTCATCAAAACGCTGATTCCATGACCGTGATGCTTGCTTCAATCCATAAATGGATCGATTTAACTTACAAACCTTGTTTGCAAGTCTAGGTACGATAAAACTGTCAGGTTGTTGCATATAAACATCCTCCAAAAGGTTTCCGTTAAGGAAAGCGGTTTTAACGTCCATCTGCCATATCTCGTAATCGAAATATGCAGCTATTGCAAGCATTATCCGAATGGATTTAATCATGGCAACGGGTGAGAAAGTTTCGTCATAATCAATACCATATTGCTGACGATACCCTTTTGCTACAAGCCTGGCTTTGTATGTTTGCACGTTGCCATCCATGTCGGTCTTCTTCTTGAAGATCCATCTGCATCCAATAGGCTTTACGCCTTCTGGTGTATCAACCAGTGTCCAAACTTGGTTGGCATACATGGAATCCATCTCGGACTTCATGGCATCTTGCCATAAAGCGGAATCAATATTCTGTATTGCTTCCTCATACGTAGTCGGTTCATTATCCTCAATAAGATTAATATCTACATGAGGTGAGATCAGGAACCCATACCTCTCAGGTACTGTCTTGACTCTCTCCGACCTACGCGGTCTTTGTGTATATGAAGATTGTGGTACAGACTCATCCTGGATGGTCTGTTTATGTTCCGTCGTTGATTCATTGCCAGGAACAGTATCACTATGATTTTCATCGAGCTCCACTTTTCTCCCACTTACCACTGCATCTAGGAATTCCTTCTCAAGGAAAAATGCATGTAGAGCAAAAATACTTTGTTCTCTTGTGGGTGAGAGAAGTAATATCCTTTGGTTTCCTTAGGATATCCCACGAAAAGGCATTTATCTGATTTGGGTTCTAGTTTGGTACCTTCCAAACGTTTAACATATGCCCAGCATCCCCAAATCTTCAGGAAAGAGAAACCCTGGTTTCCTCCTCTGTCCATATCTCATATGGAGTCTGTTCAACAGACTTTGACGGAACCTTATTCAAAATAAGAACTGCACTGTTTAATGCATATCCCCAGAAGGATATAGGTAGCTCAGTGCGACTCATCATGGTCCTTACCATGTCTAACAAGGTACGGTTTCTCCGTTCAGACACACCGTTTAATTGCGGTGTTCCAGAGAGGAGTCCACTGTGAAAGAATACCGTTTTCTTTCAAGTAATCTTGAAACTCATAACTTAAGTATTCGCCACCACGGTCCGACCGCAATGTCTTAATACTCTTGCCTGTTTGTTTTTCTACTTCGTGTCGAAACTCTTTGAATTTCTCAAAAGTTTCTGACTTGTGTCTCATTAGATACACATAACCATA